>JALGXP010000411.1:15293-34766 GCA_023333625.1 Bothriochloa decipiens | reverse complement strand
TGTTGGAGTTAATTTGTTTTCTAGAGATGAAAATTGAAGCTTCTAGCAAAGTCAAGTAGTTGGAAACATGATGTCAAAAGCAAATTGAGTTTAACAAAAAGTAGTAGTAAAATAGAAATTGACTATTAACTAGCATTTTGTGTAGAATGAGATATACATGTAATGTCGGTTACTGTAGCAATGTCGGCTACTGTAGCAAACCGATCCAAATGTGGGACATGCCAAGTTCCTCCCTAGGTAAGTTAGTGTATTAGATTGCAAGAGTTGCTAGCTTCAGATAGTCTTGAGCGGTATGAATATTAAAGCTAGTTAAAAAGCTAGAAAGAGTGTTGTGCTAGCTTTAGATAGCCTTGAGCTATATGTGTATGATCGAGAAGCGGTAACAAAGATATAAAGTTTATTGCCACCACATTCAGAGTTTCAGTTTCAGCCAACGCTGAAACAGAGCAGGGCTATGTGTGTTCTAGAGCTCAAGCTCATCTTTTACCTTGATCCAGGGAGAGGAAGAGGAAAGATAAGCAGGTTGCTCACCTCGTTGCTGGTCCAGCGACCAACAGAGAGCAGCTCTCAAAGGTAACGCGGAAGAAGCTTAGCCCTTCGAACGGCTCTGATTCCTGATTTATTCACCCGCCGAAGCCTGTGACAGGCTCAAACGTTTATGGTTTCTACTGATGATATGCTGTACTGTTGTGAAAAAAACACGCTGATGGTTTGTGTGGATGATAGGCTGATATTGTTTTGTTGTAAAAGAAAAACACTGGTTAAGCAAATAGGGTCACTGATTTTGACCTAAAAGCAGCCGGAGCTTAAAAACCACAACTTAACTTTGTAGTGATACCAAGAAAAACCGGTGACAAATACCGCCTCCGTCCAAAAAAAAAAGAAAAACTATAGCTGCAAAAATATCTCAGGTTCAACAAATTTATATAAAGAACTACAAATATTTATGATGCTAAATAAGCATCATTAGATTCATGCAATGCACTTTTACCCTAATCAGTTGAGATTCTTGTAGCTGCGCTGCAGCTGCACACGGCATTACCGAACATATATGCAGCTGCCGCTGCAACTGCTGCCACAGCCTAAGCTATCTCAGCCGATCAGGCCATTTAATAATATTATCTATGTGGTAGTAGCATCTCAAGAATGATCTGCACACCTTTACGGACAGCGTCACATATAAAAAAAAGGCGCATTGAGCTAATAAGAGCATCGAGCACGAAAAAAGACCATCCAATGCACGGACTCAAGCACAGACGGGACAGCTGATGCTATTAACTGCAAGTCTGCAAACCAACTATATGGTAGTCACCCAATTAGTCGATAAAACAAGAAAATCAACAGTTTACAGATGCTGATGAGGCTGGCAAAAGAACCCGGCTCTTCTAGTTAAACGGGCACTACAGCATGCCATGGCCCTAAGGTACCATCATGTACAGATTTTCCTTACAGCATATGACATCAAAGGGAACAGCACATTGGAAGCTAAGTAAAGAAGAAGCAAACACCCAATTGCAAAGCTGCTGTTCCCCATCCTACTATTTAATTACTCATCTTCACCCTGCAAAGAACAAATTATGCGGATGTTAGCAACAATTGCCAAATTCCGTCTGCACTGTACCACCTATTATGACGCATGGGTTTTACATACCTCATTACCATCCTGCTCATCATCCTCAACGTCAGACTTTGCTGCTTCCTCTCCACCATCAGTTTTGGCCTTCTTGGAGCTAGTGCTCTCCTGATTAAAACAACACATCACATCATCACTAAAATAGAAACATACAGCTCATGAATTACAAGACCAATTTCATGGGGCAGCAGTAAATATGTCTAAGTTACTCAGCTATAAAAAAAAGCAGCGCTTTAATTCAAAAATCAGCAGCAATTTCTATCTGTCTTCTCCTAATGCTCTCACTTTTAACTACATGTGGAGTAGGCAACTTCCAACATAATTGAAATATGACTTTCAACTAGGCTAGAGAAGTTCCAAGCTAAATAGGAATTTCGTCATTTGAACCCAAGATTCCAAGAAGAAACATTTCAGGTTGTAACATTGGGCTTCAAATAGACATTTTCTAGCCATGGTGGTTTCTGGCAAGTGTGAACATGAGAAGCTAGGGTTAAACAGTCAGCACCAGGTTCCCATGATATTAGAGCCGGATCAAGGTGAAGCACTGAAGCAGCGCTGAAGCGTGCAGAATGGCTATAGATCTCCAAACATAGGATTCACAAGTTTGAGAGGAGAGCCCAAATGGAACGAAATGGAAGCGGCTCTTTATGATACTATAAATGGAATGAATGGAAAGTGGTATATAAACTATAAAGTACATGGATGCCGTTGTTCCACCCAACTACTTGGATTCCATCACAGGAGGATACAAAGGTGAGGGGCGGTACCTACTCAACAAGAAAAATAACTGATGCACGTTAGTTAGGACCCATGCTATCGGAGCCAACCCAGGCATAGCAGCACTAAATGAAGTGTGCAGTAATGGCTATAGATCTGAGACAGTGATTTGGAACACTGGGATGTGAGAACCAAAATGTAAGGAAGAAGTGACTACCCTAATTGTAACGTATAACAACACAATGGACAGGTGGACATGTGCATAAAGCACGTGCAGGAGGCGCTTTATCCAACTAAACGAATTCCACTTTGGAGGGGAGGATAACGGTCCATTAATTTTACCGTTGCCGCCGACAGGAAAACGACAAACACATTAATTTCCCATGCTATTGGAGCCCATCCAGGTGCAATGGCATTGAAAGGGGAAAGTAACTCCACAAATCATACCGTATTACAACGGACAGGGTGACAACCAACATAAAGTACGTGTGAGGTCTTGGCTCCAACTACTAAGATTCCATCATGGAAGGATGAGGCCATGCACGTGTAACCACTAACAAGATAAACAACAAATGGACCTTAATTGATTCACATGGTATTGAAGCCAAATCAAGGTGCAGTAGCAATGAAAGGTGAAAGGAACATGCAACCATGCCTATAAACTTCCTGTGGCAAGGTGATAGCCTAAATGCCTATAAACACATCACGCTGGATATGGTAGCAGCAGGCAGACAGCACGTGCACAAGCCCTTGCTTCATATAACTACCAGGTTCCATAATGGAATGATCTGATGGTACAGGAGGCAACCACTTGCAATATACAACAGATGACCGTTAAATAGCAAAAAAACTAGCAGCATTACCTTCTTGCTTGCTTTGTCATCCTGCTTCTTGGCGCCACCGCCATACTTTGCCTTCTCCTAAACAAGGCAAACACTAAACAGTTTGAGACAAAACATATGTCTTCCCTTCTACGGGACATACGGGACAGAGACAAACAGTAACTAATATGAGAAGCTATATAAGCATTGCAAGCATCCGTATACCTCATCCGACATAGAGCGCCACTTCTCCCCAGCCGCCTTGCTCACCTATAACCAAATCCACCGACAAGCAAAGGCATATATGAGCCACCTAAGCGAAACCCTAGAATCCAGCTACATGACTAGGATGAGGACTGAAGAGATGCAACTTACCTCCTTGACGCCCTTGAGCTCAGGGTGCTTCTCCAGGTACTGCGGCCTGAACTCAGCCCTACCAACACCACCACAGAAAATTCATCAAAACCCTAGAAAAATTGAAAGACGATAGGCGCAGATCTGGAGACGCGAAAAGGACAGGAAAGAGGAGGGACGGTAGGGCTTACAGAAACGCGAAGAAGGGAGTGAGCCCGCGCTTGGTTCCGCCGCCGGCCTTCTTGCGCTTGGCGCTGCCGGCCTTGAACCTTCATCATCGGAGAAAACAAGAAAAAACCACATGCACAGAAATCAGTCGCTACCCCCTGCAAGCCACATACGAACCGCACAAAGGACGAGAGAGGGTCGGAGAGAGGCAACTTACGAAGTGTCCTTCATGGCGACGAGGGTTAGGGTTTGCTGAGTGCCAGGGTGCGTGCAGTGCAGGATTGTGGAGCGGAGGGGAATGCTCTGGTCTGCTTCCCTTGGGAAATGCGGTGCGTGCGAGGAGGGCGATGAAGAGAGGAGAGGTGGTGTGAGGGCAGGGAGGCTGTGCGTAACTTGGGCTCGTGTTCGGCAAAATGGGTCACGAAAAGGGCCGTCATGCGGCCCACTTTTGCGAATACTCTCCCGACGTAAATCAATGTTTTGTCTTTATTTTTCATGAACTTTTTTCTTTTAGCAATTCTTGGGGTGTGCTTGTACTGGGGATCTGAGCCAGTTTTGAACTCTCTTCCAGATCATGTAAACGCTATAATCGCTGATGAACAATCAGCTTATGAGACAGCGATTGTGATGATACTGGATTCAAGAATGTATTATGTCTGTCTCTTTATTAAACACTAGCAAGCTGGCCATGCGTACAACGGACTTATATAATTAAAATGTTTAAATTTTTCTACACTAACCTCTGTTTAGATGGATTTTATAATACTATTTTACAGTTTTTCATATACAATGAATCTCTTGTACCATCAGTTTTAAAGAGGCACAAGCATCAGCTGTTGTAGAACTCCTTTACATGTACGAATCATTACACAGAATCCTCAAAAGGAAAACAAAAACATTATGCAAAAGATTCATATACAAAACCGATCACCATCTCCAACTGCAATTTTATATATAGAAAAAAAATAGAGAAGATAACCACTCGGAAGTCACAATATATCAATGAGAAGTAGAAAAGGGTGCAGTATGCACATAATATCATCATTCCTAAGGATCAACAAAAAACTAGAAGATCATAAGACTTAATCAAAAAGATCATACGACATTACGACATGCTTAATTCCTGCCGGTGCCACTAGCCAGTTTCCAAGGGCTACCTCAGTTGAAACACACTCGATGTCCTCCGATACAGGCATACAGCGTAAATAGCACAGGCAAAGAAATTGTAATTTCAGCCATTATCTCGATCATCAATAGTAGCCATATTATACGATTCTCAAAAAATAGTAGCCATATTATATGCTGCTCTTGTATATGCCTTGCTATACTATCTCTGCTTAATGAAATACATGCCAATGCATGTTCTCGAAAAAAAATATGCCTTGCTATACACTTTAAAGATGAAGTGACAACAGCATAATAAGCAATCGACCAGTCTTTGCGAGTGTTCTGAAGTTTCTCTCGAGTCCTATTGTGCCTTGTCCATCTGGAACTGTATGAGATTCTCTTTCCACAAGCTGTTCTCCAAGTACCTTTCATAGAATGTTACCTCACCTTCCAATTTCGCTGCTAGCGCCACCATGCTTCGTGTTCCATATCGTGCCTGAAATCAAGAAGAAAGATGGTTATAGTTTATTCCAAAAAGAACAATGATAGCTACGAAAATACTGAATGTCATGGATTTTGCCTGTTCCTTTGCAGTGTCGATGAATATAGAGCTTAAATCGTACTCCCACTCAGGGTCGACGCCGGTGTCAGGCACCATAGATCTATCAGGCCTGGCAGCATCCAGCATCAACTCTTCTACCATATGTTTTAAAGAGGTTTCTGCATCATCATATGTTGCCAGATATCTTTCAAAACTCTGTCCTAGGCGCATTGCCTGTAGGGTGAGAAATGAATGCAGCAAGTAAAACGTAAACTTAGTCAAAAATTACTTAAAAGAGCAGAAAATAATGGCATTTGTACATTAATACTTAATAGCAGGGAGCACATATGAAACGAACAAAACCAGGTCATCACTTGATGAAACTAGAATATTGCCCATAGTGTTACATATTACTTACTAAGTCCAGAACTACTAAACCAACACAGTAAATACACCTATCCAACTAAATTGACCAAATTATCTGCTCAGTTTCAGAGAAAGCGAAGATAGTACACATAGACCCGTCATTTGGCTGCAATAGATATTTGAGGCATTATTATAGGGTAGACCATAATTGTACAAGTTCCATTATGAATACTACTTCCCCATATATTAACTGCAGCAATATATCATGGACTTGTAACATCAATGAATAGCATAAGAGCATTTACTGATGAAATAACCTAACAATCAGCAACAGAAATTATAGAAGAATGGGATTAAGAAGCTGAATCTCAACTTTGAAGTGCATTACAGCTTCCAGAAATTGTCACATTCCTAACATTCTCAGTATCTTTATAAAATCCTTGTATGTCTTACACTCTTACCTTTGGCCAAGGGGAATCAATTGCAGCATTCGAAAGCACATGAAGCCCAGGAGCAAGTGTTTGAATCACAGGATCACCTCCAGGTCTATTAGAGATGTAAACCATGGTTCCTGAGTTCACATCAGCCAATATAAGGTTAAATCCATTGTACTGATCTGCTTCCTTTGTGATTTCTGTGGCATACTCCAATGGGTCATGAGTGCCCTACATTCAAAATAAGTGAAGGTTTTCTTCAGACAGACAAGGAAGCCATGGGGGGAACATAAGCTGACATCGGGCAGCAAAATGGGCTACTCACCAGTATGTAATTCTAGAAAACATTCTACAAAGGCAAAGATTAGTTTCTTTTATTACCAAAGACGAATGCTGGAACTTGACTGCAAACCAATCTAACATTAAACACAGTCATGCCTCTGTATTTTTATTTTTATTTTTTGGGGTTTTTTTTTGGATTGTCCACACACAGATTGGCACCAGGTTGCTTATGGCAAAGAATGTTTTAAGCAGCGTTCGCTTCCTTGCAGCATATGCAGCGCATAATCACACAGTAATCTAACCAGATCACTCCATAATCATGCCATCATCTAAAATAATTAATCAGAAAGCTAACAAGGCCAAACCTGTAGAAACCTGACCGGGAGCTGTCCTCTGGTCTTGGCCCCGATCAGCGAGCTGGGTTCGCGCACGTTGGTAAGGAAGGCGACCTTACCGTCCCTCGTGCACCCCAACCACGTCCCCCCGCCGAGCTCGTCCCTGCCTCCGAGGATTTCCTTGCCGTCTTCCCCTTCCCCTGCCGCCCACCACTGCGCCGGCTGCGTCGGCCTGGGCCAATCCAATTTGCGGGTGCCTCGGCTTAGTAGAGAGATAGATGCATCGGACATAACAAGCGGACTAGCGGAGGTGGGGCTGGAGCTGGACGGGAGGGGCGGGGCGGCGCGCGCACCTGGAGTGATACTCGTCGCGGTTGAAGAGCAGAAGCAGGCGGTGCGCCGGGTGGCACTGCCACGCCCATGCCGCGATGCACATAGCGGACCGGCGGTCAGGGCGGTGGAGAAGACCGAAGAGGATCGAAATATCGTTGGAGCTCTTATGCGCACGGTGGCGGTGTCGCCCGCCGGTGGTTGAGAAGACCGAGGGCAGCAACAGCGACGCCGCCGCGAGGGATGGCTATAGCTACTGTATTTGCAGAAAGGCCCCTGATAGTTTTGAATATATCTGTAGTTGTGGGACAGTTGTGGACTTCTTGGTGAATCGACTGGGAAAGTATCCTAGCCGGAAGGAGGAGGAGAAGCGGAGTTGCTATGCGCCAGGCCGCCAGTGATGCTGCCGTATACGTAATTGGGTGTGTGTGCATCCACGGTCCACGGAGTACCTCTCTGCTCTAGATCGACATGCGAGCTGGTTGATCGAGGTGGGTCTGGAGCAGGCAAAGGCTCGCGCGCAAGCTGTTCGATTGAATGACGCAGAGGGCGGCCATGCTCGAAAAATTCTCAGCTTCTGGGCGCTCGAATTACAAGGTACTACAGCTGCATTTTTTTTTACTATACCAGTGAGTTAAAAGCTGATACTACAAAAGTAACCGCTCCAGACTGGGTTCCATTGGGACTTGGGAGTTGGGCAATGATGGTTTAGTGGAGGCTGAATACTTGTGTCACATGATGTAGAACACTGAAATAAATTCAAGGAAGCATTCAATTTGATGATTATATGAACTTTTGGGTCTGATCCCTTGCTCCTCTAATGCAAACGGAGTCAATGCCAACATGCAAGCAGTTCCTAAGCAATACAAGTCACAGAAAGCTAGGACTGAATTCTGAATAGATATCTGAATTTCCCCTCAAAGTAGTTTCCTTAATTTGCCTTTCCTTTCAGTCTATCAAAAGAACTCACTGGACAGACATGACTGGTAGTTTGTTTTCTCCTCATTTAAGGTTGGCACAACACATTTAAACTCCTACGGTTGTCAAGGAAAACAAGCTACCTTTGGTAAGTTATCCTCATGAAAGTATATTTATTTTTAGTGTAAATGAAAGTATATTTATAGCTCTATGTTAGATCAACATTTGTGCTATTGTCTGCTGTAATTTCCTCAATTGATTTTACCTTTATTTAAAAATGACTGTAAATAGTTTACTATGTATCAGACTGTTGTTTAATTTCTGCTTGCCTTATTACCATGTCCGTTTTCGTAGGGCGTTGTTTGTATTTTTTGCATACATGTGGCATGAGAATCATCCATTGCTAGAGGTTTTAGCTGAATATCGAATTGTGGGTTACTACATATTGCTAGAAATCTTTAATAATATTAATTCTGAAGGTATACCATATTAGCTAAGGCTAGATACCTAACGTCATGATGCTGTCGCATCATCCAATGCTTGAAGAATATTGCACCCTACTTTCAAATTTCCATAGAATTTCATATTCCTGGCAAATAATATATATGAGGGAATTTGCTATTTTAGGCATGTTTAATCCAAGAACTTGGAATCCATAAAGTAGCAATCAATGGCTTTTATGGTGCACCAAATTTACCCCAATTCCGATGCATTCTCCAATGATGTCAAAGGATTTCGTGCTGTCATGTGTGGCATTGATTCTGTGTTAGAAGTACCAAGCAAGAATCAAGGACCTGTGAACAAGGGTCTACCTGGTCCAGCTTCCAGATGCCCTTGGCAGGGTTGCATTGCTGCAGCAAGACTGCCGTTAGCTGCAAGTTTGCTACTAGCCTACTCCTAGTCCAATACTACTACTGCTTATCAGTTGTCACTCACAACAAAGGCATGCCGAAGCTGTGAAATAACAGGAAAACCGACAGCCGATCCAAACAACCCTGTCCAGTCCAGGCTCCTGCTTTCCTCACTCTTGTCTGTGGCTCCGCTCAACACCTCTCCTCTTCACTCCTCACGCTGTTTGTGCTCCCACAGTCCCACTCACGGATTCACCTTGTGGATGTCATGCTTACCATTATCGGAGCACTGATAAGTAACATATGTAAACTCCCCCAGGTTCTCCTCCGTCGTCTTTCTCACGCTTTTTATTTTTTTTGGTTATCACAAGGATGACAGGCGCAATGTCATGTTTGTGCAGGTAATCCTGATACCCATATGCCTCTTGGACTCCAAGTTTTCTCGTGAGACAGATCCAGCATTTGTCCAACTGTCCTTGGAGGCAGAAATCAGGAGGCTGCGGTGTAGGACGCTTTGACTGGGAGTGATGAAGACATGCAAAGCGGATTCAACAAGAACAATGCAACGGATTCAACAAGAACAATGTAAGTAAACAATGACTCTTGTAGTTTTATTGGCCGTGCTAGCAAGCGGGTAGTTGAGGTAGAGAAAGGTAGAGAATCAATAGAACATTAGGAATCGAGAGGAAGAGGAACAATAGAGGAAGGAGAAGTTTCAGAGGAAGGGGATGACCTTGGGTTTCTGATACTTGTTCGATGCCTTCTGAATTGCCAGTGCTACTCCTTTTCTGTTTCTCCATTGTGTCTTCCTTGGGCCTTGTCTGTGCGAGCACATGATGCCCAGCCCACAGAGCCCATGGTCATATCCTGACATTCCCCATTTCTTTGGTTTCGTCTTGCCCCCAAGCCGATGGAAAATTTCGGTACCACCAGGATCCCATGGCATGTGCAAGTCCAAAATGCTGAATAGCAATCCACCATCACACCATACCAGGATATCTGACATCCTCCTTGAGCTTATGGAAGCATTTATCGACATATTCTTGAGTTGTTTTGTGGACCACATGATTGTTCTGAGCAAAATCAGTCATGAGTTGATTCTGTGGTTGCTACCCCACCCAAATTAGTTGAACTGAAGTCATGTTCTACTTCTCTGCCTGAAGTATCCATGCATAGGCCTGTGATGAGGAATTTATAGTGGGAGATTATCAGCACAAAGAATTACCGGACCAGATTGCTTGGGAATGTAAGCCATTCAATTGGGGGCGACCTGGCCAAGGCAATAGATAATCACCTTCTCAACTAAGTGATTTTTCTTGGGACAGTCAGTGCTGACATGACTGATACAGTGTTACTGAACATTTTTCAGTAGGGCGATCAGCCTTTGTGCAGATGGTCAAGCACAAGAGATCATTATTGGTGAAGTTGGCTGGCTGACGGATGGTGATAAGAATGCTAACATGGAGCAGCCCCAGGTGCTGGATGAGCAGCAGCAGCTGCACTCGAACTAGCAACTCTAGGGAGACAAGATGGTGGCACCAGAGGCAATATATGGCGACAACATAGTGATTTTTGGTGAAAAGTCTGGATTGCGGTCTTTCCAGATCCATGTGCATTGTGAGATTCCAATTGTATCCTTGTGTCTGCAGAGCTACTCAGGGTGTTGATGATGACAGACAGACAGCTCTTTCACTCATTCAGCCATCACCCTCCATACTTTACTCTCAGTGTACCATGGTTGGATAATGTGAAAGTTTCCTCCCTGTGTCACATTCTGGACTTAATCTGGGCGCAACAACCTGGACAAGAAGATGTTTATGAGTGGGTGCATCTATTAGTCTCCTGTTTAGAGGATCGACGCCAGAGCTGAAAGGATCTCCCCCGGCCCTCGCGTCACTCTCGCGCAGAGCGGCTCGGGCGCCGCCGCCCCCCGTCCGCCGAACTCCCCCCTCTCCCCGGCCACCCTCAGGCCGCCGTCGCTGCCCTTCCCGCGGCGACGGCGGCCAGCGGTGGCGCTCTCAAAAAGGGGCTCCGTCTGCTCTCCAAACCTCCCTCCACCCCCCCTTTTTCCAGGCGTCCCCTCTCCACCTCAACCTCGGGCGGCGGCGCCTATGACGGCTGGCGGCGGCGGATGGCCGGATCCGGCCCCCTACGGGCCGAATCTACCGTCCACACCCCCTTCCCCACCTTCTCTCCGACTAGCGGAGACCGGCCGGTGACCATGGCGGTGAGGCGCCAGTGAGGGCCTCTGGCGGCCGATTTGGGCGCTGGCTGCCCGGATCCGGGCCCTTGGGCCCCTGATCTGGCGGCCGGTACCCCTACCCCAACTGCTCCAGCGGGGACGCGCGGGAGGCCTGCCGTCGGCGGTCGGGGGTGACCGGTTTAGGCACTGGCTCCCCGGATCCGGGCCCTTGGGCCCTTGATCTGGCAGCTGGCCACCCCCTCCCCCCTAGTGCTCCGGCGAGGACGCGTGAGAGGCCTGCCGCTGGCCGTCGGGGCCTTCTTCGGCCGCGGCAGCCTCCTGCTGTGCCCGTTGCCGGGCTGGGGTGGCCTGCCCTGATGGCCTTTTCATTGTTATTGCTCTACTTCGTGGTGGCGCTGTCGGCCATGGGGCTTGTGGCTCCCTGGCCGGACGCAGCGGACCGCTTCCCCTGGTGTCGAGGCTCGCATCGTGGTGATGTGGGCAGCGGCCCTGGCGGTGCGTCATCGACGTCATGGTGGCGTAGCCTCGCTCATCCGGGCCGGCAACGCCATGGTGGCGAGGCTGATCGGGTGGGCGCTTGGGTTGCAGCAGTAATGGCTGCTGGCATGGAACTTCGAGGTGAATACCTAGCCCGTTGGGCAGGCAGCAGCGGCACTTCTGCGTCGCAGCCCTTCTTGAAGGCGCTGTCTTTGAAATCCATGCCTTGGCGCGTGTGGGGTTGCCTCCTCGGCTTGCGCATGGTCATCGTCGTTAACTTAGCTGTGCCTTCTCGAGCTTCATGGTTCTCTTCACCTTGGTTTGTCTAGTTAGTGTGTGTTGTAGCCGTAGCTGTGGTTATTTCCGACGGATGCTTTGCCGCCGAGGGCTCTTAGACGGATGCTTTGCCGCCAGTGTTTCTTCAGGTAAGTTCTCCTCGCCCGTGGTCCTGAGGTTTGGCCCTCAGTGACTCGGAGGTTCCGGTGGATGCTTTGCCGCCGAGGGGTTATTCGCGTCTCCGGCTGAGCTTTGTCGCCGAGGTCGTTGTGCAGGTAGTCCTCGCCCGTGGTTCTGAGGGTGATGGCCCTTGGTGACCCAGAGGAGCTATTGGAGTTGAGTTTCCGGTGGATGCTTTGCCACCGAGGTGATGTCTTTTTCGGCAGATGCTTTGCTACCGAGGTGTTCTAGCGGATGCTTTGTCACTGTTATCTTCTACGGCTCCTATCACTGATGGCTATTAGACTCAGTTGCGGGGGTTGTTCGGTGGAGGGTTCCCGACCCCTTATGTTCTTGCTTTTGTTTGTGTTGAGGATTTCGTTGGTAATCCTAGGATTACATACGAATCCTTTTGTATTATCTATGTGTAGGCATATTGATCATTCCCACTTCTCTTAATGCAGCATGTGCTATGCACGTTTTCGAAAAAGGTTTATGAGTGGGTGCAATGGCTTCAGAATTCTGCACTTTCTCATCTTGGTTTTGATGACGCAGTAGCTAACCATACGCCATTGTGATAGTCTTATGGGGCCGATAGATGTTTGGGATGTTGGAGAGGTTGTGCCAGTAGGGTCTGCCATCCAGTGGTTGATTAGCTACAACTACAATGAAGAACAATGTCATGAAACATTTCTAGGTGCCCTCCAGGACTTCATGATCTGTCCGCGTGAGTACGCAGGTGTTGACTTCATAAAACTTCCATGCCAACATTACTCTTGCTGGAGGTGTGGAGACATACTCAAGGATGCACGTCAAGGAAGACACAGTCCTGAAATTGCTGTGTCCTGATAACATTTGCCAGGGTGGTGGGTTTTTTTTTTGTTTTTTGAGCAAAACATGTGCCGGCCTTCTCTGTTGCTCCATTATGTCTTCCTTGGGCCTTGTCTGTGAGAGCACGACATGATGCCCAGCCCATAGAGCCCATGGTCATATCCTATCTTGACATCCTAGGAACCCTCTGGGTTTGTTCTGCCGTTATATATCGCCGCAAGCGTGTGAACCCGTGATAAACCGAGAAAATCCCCAGGGTGCCGCGTGAATGTTGCGCACCTCTGATCTGGATTTGTTCTGTGTGCGGAGGGCTGTTCGGCGGTGTGAACTGGACCGCAGGATACACGTAACGCACACATCACAAGAACCCAAAATTATGCTAATCCCACTATGGCTGCTTCTTGCTCACGTTTGTCGAAGGGACGTCACACCAGTAATGACCAGTAAACCGCACAGCAATATTTGCAGCCTGCATCGCAGGCTTCCAGATGACAATTGACAACTGTAGTCTGTAGTGTACTGGCACTACGTAGTCCACGTCAAAAGCCCGCCTTCCCCTTGTCCCTCTCCCCAGTCCCCACCACCGGCCCTTTTGGAAACAGGACCCAACGCGATCGAAATCCACTGCCTTGTTCGTTCGTTGCCGCCGAGCGCCAGCCACAGCCGGCAATTTTTCGCAATTGCACGGCAGCCATTTCCAGAGCCGTAGCTGTTAGTGATTCCTCAATTAGCCAGTCAAATCTCCACATCCTTTCCCCACAATCCAGACTTTTTTCCCCCATGGACGCCGCCGTCTCCACGCTCACCGCTCTCGCCATCTTCGCGAGCACCGTCGAGCACGGTCGGTGCCGGCCGGGCCTCTCCGCCACGCTTTTCTCAATCGACGTGTGAGTGTGTCTCTGACTCTGACGCGGGGTGTTTTTTTCTTTTCTTTTCTTTTCTCCGTGCAGCCGCCTACAGGAGCGTGCACGGGTACAGGGTGGTCGGGAGGAAACGTGGCGGCGGCGGGTGGGTCCGGTGGGAGAGGTGGGTGGAGCGGCAGTTCGTCCTCTCCCTCGCCTTCCCGCCATGCCACGAGGTGGACCTGCCCGCCGCCGCGCCGCGGATACTGCCCGCGGGGTGGCGGACCCGGCCGGTGTTCCGCGAGGGACAGACCGTGGACACCTGGCGCTGCGTTGCGGCATTCGACTCCGTCGCCGCCGTCGCGCCGGCCTCCCCGCCGCCGCCCGTGCTCTCCCCCTTCGGGTATGGACAATCAGATCAGATAAGCTTTGTTTTTTTAGCATAGTTTGGCAGGTGCTCTGCCTTTTCATTCAGTAGTAAACAAGGTTGTTATTTACGAAGAAGTTTCAGAAGTGAAAAGGAGGACCAAAAGGATGAAGAAACTAAAGAGGAGGGAAAAACAGAACAGCTCGACATAGAAGAGCTACAATTCCTCCCTGTGCTAGTTGTAGCAGCTGAAGGTCGTTCTTGATTGTCTGCAGAAGTTCTCGATGTGAGCGTGCCTTATTGTCGAGTTTCCATAAGTTCCAAACAGTATAGGTTATCAGGATTGTCCATTCCTTGCCGTTGCTTTGATCTTTTGGTTTGATTAATGTCCAACCTCTGATGTTTCGCCATCTGATTACCAAGCCTTGTTCCATTCCCTCAAAAAAACAAAAAATGCCTCTACCTTTCTCCGTAGTCCTTTGGCATAGCTGCAGTTTGCAACCTTGTGCAAATGTGATTCTTGTGTGTAGTGGCACAACTTGCATATTGGATTTTCTTGGCCCCCTCAGCTTGATGATTCTGTCAGCTGTCAATAATTTGGATTGGAGCAGCAACCAAATGAAGAACCGACATTTTGGATCAGATAAGCCTGAAATGGATGCTGCACTGCTTTCTCAAAATGCTTTAATGGCCAAAAGATTTGCCTTTTCAGTTTACAAATTGTTTTGTTTTCAGGGAAGTAGAACTGATGATTGATTCTGAAACTTTCGATCCTGTCCTTCCAGGAACCCGCAGCTGCAGTATCTGCCTAACCTGTACAATGACCTGCTGAAGGTGTTTCAGTTTCATCAGGAAGGAAAAAAAGTCTCAAAGCTCGTTAATTCAAAAGAGCGATCCATCCGTTCTGGTGAGAAGGCGAAAACTTCTGATCTGGCTGATGCATCGGAGTCTGATTCGGCAGGGGATTCTCAATCTGACAAAGGTGATTGTTTTCTCTTAATTTGGAAATCTACTTGTGACACTTTTTTTGGGTTCAAAATCTTATTCGGCATATGTCATTATGAAACTTGTCTAACTCCAAACCTCATTTGAGGTTTGTTTGTGAGGGCATGTACAATGGAAGGATGCTTAAACTGGCATTAATGCTAATATGCAATTGTTAAGGTTGAAACTGTTACTTTTCATACTAAACGAGCCTCTGCTTAGGCATCAATGCTTGACCAGGTAGCAGCTCCACGGCAAGCATTCCTGGTGGCTTCCACGATGGCATGAAAAAACAGCAACTTTCTGCAAGTGTCTCACCCAAGCGATTCACTAATTCCCTAGAGACCAGGCAACTGCTAACAAACCTGAACTGAACACTCAAAGACTAACTCTAACAGACTTGACATTAGACTGCTAAATGTGCAGGGAATACTTCCATCAGTGTTAGATTCTGACACATTTGTCTGATTCCATGTCCTGTTTGACTTGTCCAGTTGCCAAATTGGATACCCGCACCTGAACCAGTTTCTGTTTGTGATTGCTAGTATCTGCAGTTTGTGTTGGTGCTTTCGTTTTTCTTTTAAATGCCACCAATCAGTTGACACATGTCTTTCCCCCTAGTTGGGGCCACATTTCTTGCTAAGTTTGAATTTCCCCTGTAAAAATAACAAAGATGGAGCTTCTTGCACATACTGATCTAGGATGAGTTGGGAGTCTTGGACATTTGTGAAGCAGTCAGTAGCTGTGCCAAATGACATGATCAATCAAGGTATTTTTGTTGGTAACCCGACAATTAGAATTAAATCAAATAAAAAAAGACTCCCTATATTGTATAACTCGATAGTTGTGGGGCAGCAGATAGTGAGCTGACACTGGCAACAATTGGAAACTTGGCGAGTTAGAAGTGCCTTCGGAGGAATCTAGCATTATCGTTAGACTAAAAGTGGTTGATCAGAGGTTTAATGTGCAGCAGGGAAAACATGGAGCTTGACTGGTACAGGGCGTTGGCAATATAAATTTGTGAGTCCAAAGTCCAATATATCATTGTCCTTCTAAAAAGGTTCTACCCTTAGGGGAATGACCTCTCCCAAGGCATTGTATTAAGGAGACTCAACCTTCCACAGGATGGAGAAAATGCCCCAAAGGCTGACCTGTATGAGGATTGAGGACCCATAACCAGCCGACAGATTGGCCAAATTGTTATCTTTCTAATATTGGTACTCTATTTCCATGGCATGCTGAAGTTCCTGGCAAAGGATTCACAATTAGTCCTGTGATGTTTGATAGGCCATCAACACTAATGTTAACTAAAGGAAAGATTAACTTAATAAAAATGTGAGAGTGAACCTAATTGTTAATCCATCCTCCAAAGAGGTATGTAAAATTGGCAAATGAGTGCAATGGATGCATTTGCTATACTTGAATAATCACCCTTCAGCAGGACAACAGTTCAGCTTGCCATATTTAACCGTCAGGATTTCTTATCGGCAAGAATTGTGCACAGATCTTTGATTTTATGAATATATTTTGATGTAAAGCTCCTAACCTGCTGGTTAGGCCATTAGCCCATTAGGGCTTCTGCTATACAACTCTTGTAATTAATTGCCAATGCCCATGCCGTGTTGCTCAAAAACAAGAATTAACATAGAAATAGTTATTTGATAATTCAGCAAAACATCACTTTATTCTAGCTACAATAGAAACAGAAATTTTGATAGGCAGCTTTGGCTGGTTAACATAGTGTTGTACTGGATTTCAGTTTTTAAATTGTTTCTCTTTACTTTTTGGTTTTATATGTCTTATCTCCTCACCATGACAGCCTGTGAATATTCTTACCCAGCTTGAATGAGAAGGCAGTCCACCTGTAAGTTTCCCTGAAAAAAACAGTGTTCTGACAATCCCTGCTCGTATGAGGAACTAAGTTGGCGCAGATGGTATATGATTTGAAATTGTCACAGCCACAGATCCTCTGCTGATAAATAAAAGTAAAAACTTCAAGAACAAATTAATAATATAAAAATTATAGTGCCTTTGGAAGTTTGAGTTGTCATTATGTTTGATTTATATTCATTACTCATGTCTTCTCTTTTTCTTGAATATCTAATAATATGTGTGGTATAATATGCAGAACTTACACCACCAGTTGAGAAGCATATAAGAGCCAACCGGAAGCATATAGATAGCATTACTTTAGTTGATATAGCTCAGTACTTCCATCTTCCAATCCGAGATGCATCAAAGACACTCAAGATTGGGGTCAGCATACTGAAGAGGAAATGCCGACAATATGGGATACCTCGTTGGCCTCACCGGAAAATCAAGTCGCTTGACTCCCTCATTCATGACCTTGAGGTAAACCTGATGGTATTTCTGTTTCATCACTCCGTCACAATTTGATGCAGTTGTAACTTGTTGATACCAACATAACTCATATTTTTTTGAACAGTACGTGCTGGCAAATGAGGATGAGGAGGAGGACAAGAAGCAGTTACAGAAGGACAGGCTGACTGCTGCGATAGTGGCCCTCACAAAGCGGAAGAGCTTGCTGGAGATCGAGAAGGAAACCATACAGCAGAAACCGACTGTGGACCTGATGTCTGAAACCAAGCAGTTCAGGGAAGATGTTTTCAAGAGGAGATATAGGGCCAAAAGTTCAGTCATGGATGATATGTATTTCGGTATGGATTAGCATTTCTCTTTAACTGATATTAGTTGGTGTAAAAAGACATGGCTGGCTGAACCTTCGTTGTAAAGAGATAATCGGTCCATGTGTATCACCAGTTTATATGATAGCTGGTAGTTGCTCTCTTCATAAACTTTGTTTTGTTCTGATGGTGAGTGTTAATTTTACTCTGCTGGGGCGAACTGAACATAGTATGGTTGGATGCTGGCTTTACGAGTTAACCTTACAAATTTAAGCGCATCCATACGAGAGAATGTCACCCATGCCTGATGCTGATGGTAAAAGACCTGAAGCCACGGAAGTTGGGCAGTTTATCACGTCATTATGACAGACACCATGCTTGCAGGAAATTTGACAGAAAATTCACGCGGCGGCACAACGCCGTTCCACGATGTGTGTCCAAACTGCAAAAGTTGATTTCCGCTTTTAGCCGGACAAGCAATATATACGAACCAGTTTCTTTTTGCAAAAGCTCCGTTGTCGCTGTCAGGAATCAGGACAACGATCACCAGCGCTTAAGGCGAGTGGACTAGGAGAAAAAGAAAAGGGACGATTTTTTTTTGTTCCCTGGACTAAATAACGCCATCAAATATTTCATGTATATTCGTGTAAATGATAGTAATTATTTTACACTACGTAGCAGATAAAGCTAAGCTCAAAGCTAATGATCGAGTGGTTAAGTACGTGTTAGTTTTTTGGCGACGTGTGCGTGTTTAGGTGTTGCGCATTTGTTCTTTTCTTCTGACGGAAACGTGTGGAGTGGCAGACCGACCTGCTATGCAAATCAGCTGAGCCGCGTGGAAATCGCGACATGGTGGCATCTTATGTGATCCTATCAGCTATTTGACGCTGCAGCCAGATACGGTTCATCGTCACAATAAATTACTAGGAGCATTTCATTCGTCGCTAGTACTAATCACCTAGGAGCAAGTCAACCATCACCGCAGTTAAGGACTGCTTTTTTAAAAAAGGTCTCTCAACTCAATGCATAGGAAATTTGTCAGATCGATTCGATCTCGATATGCTGCTGCTGCATGGAAGAGCTAGGATAGGGCAAGCGGATCGATCGGCCCATAAAATCTTGAGACCTTTTTACTAAACAGGTCAACTTTGCTTTGCTACGCTTTTCTATGCTATACTAATTGACATCATAACTTATTCTATCACAGTCAGGTGCTTTTTATCTAAATCGTTGCCGAAGCCATGAACTTTACATGAGACCCAATGGGATCGAGGTTAATGTTCAAGGCTGGGCCCCGCTGGCATATACAAAAGGTAGCAGATGACCTGGCCGCTTTTGTTCACTAGTGGTGGTAGGCTGCTCTGTGTCCCCGGGATAGTGTGGGCTCCAAGAAAAGTCCGAGCTCTGACCTTTCCGAGCTCGTCAATCAATTCAAGACGTACCATATAGCAATAGGAGTATATACTCCTAGTCTAGATTGGAAAGATTTGTTCATGAGTATGAGGCCCAAATTAAGGCCAAAAAAGCAAGAGATACGGTATCCAACCAATTGCATTGCTGGAAAAAAAAAAGGTGTGATGTCCTCGTCGGTGCAGCCAAATTAACTTGACTTGGGTTCGTTCAAATCCTCGTTCAGTCCGGGTTTTGTTTGAGATGCGTGCCAACAAAAGATTTTTCTTTGCATCAAGTTGGGGTAAAAGCATGGTAGTAGTTCAGCACTTGTGAACTTGTAAATCTGTCCGTTTCAGACACAGATCTTTCATTCGGCGCATCAGTCTAGAGAACGAACGATCAAACCTGCAGCAGAACACAGCCCGTCGTCGTGCCCCCCC
>JALGXP010000411.1:0-10293 GCA_023333625.1 Bothriochloa decipiens | reverse complement strand
AAGTACTCATGAGGACTATCCACATCATACCTCCTCGTCTGTGCTTTGAAAGACTGTAATTATTTGACCACATGATACTATGCAGGATTTTGTAGGGTCAGAAATAAATTGGAGATGAAGTCCAATTGCTGCTAATTAGAACTCTACTGGGATCACTTCCCAATGATCTACATACAAAAGGATACAACTCGAAAATGGAGTTTCTGCTTGGCATCTATGAACGCACATTTAAAGTCCAGTCCATGCAGATATGTTAGTCAGTTCATACTGGAAAAGTTCAATTCGCGCAAAATCAAAATCTCACATTAGAACTTGGTTTGTGGTTTAATGTCAGTTCATGTCCTTAATTCATTGGTAAATTTGAACTTGGAAGCGCCACATAATTTGACACACTGCAAGGGAAAGCTGGTACAGCCATGGATGCACCTCAAACATGGTACCACCAAACAGCCCTCTTACCAGTTTCCCCTAATTCTCAGTTACAAATATGCTGAAAAAGCTTACATACATAGGTACAATGATCTAATACGTATAGCTGAGGAGTAGTTCATATACAAAGCCTAGACTGAGAATATAGATAGTGTATAGTACTTAGCTGTGACAGTAAATTCAAGTGTTAAAGATAAATGTTAAACCATAAACATGCGCAATGTTGTCATCCAGCGTGCAGCAGTAGCTTGACGTGCTTGATCGACGCCACCATGGTGTGCACGACTCCCCCATCAGTGCACCGGCCACCAGATCCCACTCGAACTCCTGCACCTGCCCTGCCTCCGACGCCGCCGCCCAATAGACTCCTCTCCCGCCCGTGCCGGCCAGCAGGGCAGGTCAAGGTGGGCAGCCAACCTGATATGAAGTTGTAGTTAACAAAATGAAGAATTCATCTGAAACATCCAGGCAACTCATAAAAAATTTGGTTATGCAGAACAAGCATTCAAATTAATCCATAGTTTAGCTTGGTGCTAACAGTTCAACCCACGATAAAGAAACCACCTCTTTGCCATAGCGAGAAAGGAAACGAAAGCTCGATTCAGGCCATGGCAGTGCCAGCGGGGGAACTGCAAGATAACTTTAACAAAAGAAATGTACCTGCTCTGGCACTTGCCAAGTGTGTGCTCGGTAGCTTTGTCCTTTGCCATGAAGGCAACAAGGACCATCTCGTCAAACTTGTTGGTCTCCAGTGATCAACCATAAAGGCAGCAAACTTACATCTTAGTCGTTGAAAAATACACCTCTCAGTCATCGTAATCGCTCAGACTCACTGTTGTAATCTTCATCATTGTTATCTACAGAGGGGACCAGGGACAGTTGGCATATTGCATTATACTTTCCTTGGTTACATAGATGATTAGCATCCAAACGCTTATAGCAGTAAGGCAGTAATTAGTAGATCATTGTCATCTAATTCTGACGCTCCCTTCTTTTGCAAAATCACTGTATATCGGTTATAGGTTTCTTAGTTGGCACGGTGCTTCTCCGAATTGGATTCGATATGTGCAACTTCTTTGACGAAGGTAATTCTCCCTTGTCCGAACAGAACTTGTTCGTTCTTCTATATAAATATAAATAAACAAAATACTAAAGTTCCCACCAGTATTCGCTATGGCAGGAACCTGTTCAAACCCCAGGTGGTCCGACCTCCCAATGGATGTCCTACTCCTCATCCTGCAACGCCTCGAGCTTCCCCAATCACTTGCCTTTGCATCAGTTTGCAAAACATGGAGGGCTGCCGCGGTAACGGCCGGTGTTCCTCGTTCCTGCATACCGTGGATCTTGTCTTGGGCCCATCTTCAGAAAAGGCTGGCGCAGGGGGATTGCCGCTCAGCTGTGGCCTGCAACTTGTACCACCTTGACGGTAAGAAGCCCCACGGTGTTAGTTTCCCGCGTGGCTGCTTTACTGCATGCTGTGGAGCCTCTCATGGATGGTTTGTTTTGGGTAAATGAACTCTCAAATCTTGTGCTTTACAACCCCTTCACCATGAGCATTATCCCTCTGCCACCAATCACGCATTTCTCATGCGTGAAGGCAGTCTACAGTAGCGAAGGGAGCTTGAAAGGTTACCATCTTGGAATGGGTGGAAAAATATATGGTTCAAATGAACTGGGGACATGGTTTTACCAGAAGGCAGTGTTGTCTTGTAGTCCATCCAAGGTGGTGACTACTACATCGTGATGATCATCCATCGTGATTCTGATTGGCTTTCTTTTGTTAAGGCAGGACAGAAAAATTGGCAAGTGGCTTCAACTTTAGTTGTAAGCGAGGAAGACAGATATGCAGACTGTGCATACCATGATGGCAGGTTCTACACAGTTACATTCCATGGAATGGTGGAGAAATGGGACATTGACAGATTGAATGGACCAACAAGGGAGGTGGTGGTCGCCTACACCGTGGGGCGATCTCCTGCAGGCTCGTTTAATTCGGGCGGGTGGATACCCGGATGGCATCAGATTCCAAATTCGCAAGAGGATTTCATACAAGAATTTGATGGATCATGCTTTGCTCCTTGGATTGAATCACTCGGCATGTTTGCACACCAAGGATTTTCCTGGGCTTCAAGCACAACGTATCTACTTCTCTCCTCCCTGGATGGTGCAAACATTCCATTGGATTCATCGACACTGCTTTTGGGAAGGTGTGAGGATTTACAACTTGAAACATAAAAAGTTTGAGCGTGCTCTTTCCATTTGTAATAGTGAGGAATTGATGCACGCTGCTCCTACTGAGGTCTGGATCACCCCGAATCTGAAATAATTAAGCGGGAAGCAAATCATTGATGCTCTAGCCATGTGTAATTTGTAAGGAATTGATTGATTGACCCTCCGAGGTTGGGATCACTAGGGATCTGTAAATAATCAGGCTTCTCTCATTTGTATTATATATACTCCATCCGTTTCAAAATAAAGATACGTTTAGGTCCGCAAGTTTGATGAAGTTTAGGTTTCTGCCTGAGTCGAACCCCCTCTTGAGGGCTTCCCCCATTGTTAGTCAGGTCGACGGCTCGATGCATGCAGGTCAGTCGATCACTTGATCAGGCCGCTCGTCAGCCTTTCAGACCCCTGCGTCATGCCCAATCGTCGACTCGGCCCTTCTTCTTCCGTCCGTCGGCGACTCAGACCCCCCGCAGGCGGCGCTTCATGGCTGTAGGCTGTAACTGCCAGTATAGGCAAGATGGCGGCGATCCAGACGCAAGACGACGGACAGCCGCGCGCGGACTGCTTTGGGCTCTCTGCTAGGTAGGCCTTGTTCATGGGCTACATTAACCTGGCGCACCTTCCAAAATGCCAAGGCCGCCGTCGTCCGTCCTAAAACGTAGGGGAGCAGGAGTGCGAAGGTGTGTTGTGGAAAGAATCCAAAATGCGAAGAAGCTCTGCTTCGTTTGGGAGAGCTTTCTGCTACATCAGTCGTTTCAGTGGCCCCTCCCAAATGCATTAATTAATGAACCTAGAGCTATAGTAGCCAGCCAGTGAACCGAAGCTCGGCCCACAGTTTCCCGGCCCGCGCTCCCGTCTCCAGGATTTCCTTTTATTTTCACTTGGCGCATGAATGTCTACAGTAACTGATGATAACTGATCAAAACAGGACCACACGATACTTATGGTTTGTTCCTACCACCGTGCCCACACATGCGCATTGCGTCATCACGAGTTAAGAGCAGTAGTGTACACCGACTAATCTCTCCTTGTGTCTTCAGCTGACGGGCATTGGTCGTTTTGCAGCTCCGATTCCCTGAACGGGCACGGTTCACTCCGGAACATGCAAAGTCCACTTGATTAGTTAATATAAACTCAACTTGGCACATGCCGGGCCCAGCTTGTTCTCACACCCATCGCGCAGATACGTGAACGAAACCGGATGTGACTACGACGATCTGCTTGGCCCGCCCCCTGCACACCGCAGATCTTCTCTCAATAAAAAAAAAAAAAAGGAACGCGTCGACGTACGAACATTCCTGACCAAGGCAAGTGGGGAACTGGGCACGAATTAATAATCTCGCTGAAAACATTGTCAGCGATGCTGCACCACAAGCCTGCGTGTTTGTCTTTGAATGGACTTGACGGGGTTCATACGCATCACGTCGCCAACACATCAATGGTGGTGTCTGGTGTGTTGTGGCGGTGCCCAGGGCAATTACACACACATGCACTGCACGGTGTTTGGAGCCGCCGGGCGCGGTGCGCAACGATGCACGCTGCAACAACCGCGCGCGCCGGAAGAGGGCAAAGATGGAGGACAAGGGCACCGACGGAAAAGGCCCACCTGCGTACACGTACGACGTCGGCGTAGCTCATCGCTAGCTGGCGCCGCTTAGAACGAGACGACCAACAGCCGTACTGTACCGTGTGCAGTGTCCCCGGATGGATAGGATACAGACGTCCGTCCTGACGCCCCGCCGCGGTAGCTCGGGTCGCCACCTCGCTTGCTCGCTCACCCCGAGGCCGGTTGATCGGCGCACAAGAGACGCGTGATGCGCGCGGTCCGCTTAGTGCCGGCCGGGTTACCTTGTGCGCCGCACGGCCGCAGGGCCTACGGCGACGGCGTCGCTCCATACTGCGGGTGGCGGTCTTCTCTGCCGCCTTCTTTGCGTGCCACTGTACTATGGGGGGGCGTGCATACGGTGTGGGGAAAACGAAACAACAGCCACCTCCGCCGCTAACACTGGGAGCATGCGGGGCAAGGCGAGATCACTCAGCTCAAGGATGCGCGCTGTCACGGTTGGCAGTGTCTCCTGCTCGTCATTAATGGACCAACTAGAACTAACCGTCCCCGATTATGACAAGATGGTAAGTTTAATTAATGGGCAACTGCTGACACCGTTGAGCAACTAGCTCGGCAGTTACGAGTCGGCTGATTTGCGACCTCAGACGGCTCATTTCAAACCGATCAAATCATGTGCGACGAAGCCGGGACTCATAAAAGTTGGGAGGACTGTAGGTATAGGTGCTCAGCTTGCGAGTATACGTCTAAGGACACCATCAACATTAAAGCTAACTTATTAGCTCATATATAAACGTAGAAAAGATTAAAAAAATATCATAATGTGTTATAGTAGTATTAAAAAACGTGTGAGCGCAGTGTACTTAACTCTTCATGAAAAGTTATCGTGTTATTCTCTCTTCTTCTTGTTGCGTAAAGTAGAGCACACGATAAAATATCCGAGTTACTCTCTCCGTCCTATACAAACAATATGGATTCCGTGCTGGTTAAATTTTCTTAAGTTGACTAAATTCACAGAAAATACAAGCAACATTTATATCTCTAAATAAATTTATATTATAAGAATATATACAACGATCTATCTATTCTTTTTGCGGCTTACAATGATGTATCTAAGGTTATTGATTATTTACTGAAAACATATTATTATTTTACATATATTTGGTCAAAGTTAAACATGTTTGATTTTGCCGAGTAGTTGTTTTAACACTGTTGGAGCTACTCTAGTGTTCAAACGATATTGATTGATGGATGGTTTATGCGGTAGCTTCAACTTCCATTTATTTAGACTGATAGAGAATCTAGATAGTCGAAGTAGTGTTTGGTACTTCAATATAGTCTGGTACTGATCGAATTATATTCGTTTTTGACAGAGGGGAGTACTTCAAAAGATATTATATGTAGCAGTAAAAAGTATGTACACGACAATATACAGAAGTCAAATATGCTAAATATTTATGGCACGTTGACGGAGGATACACTATTACAGGAAGATTGTTCCTATTGTACGTACATATTCCAGTCTGCAACTCGCTCAATTAGCTTAGCTACAATTACTCTTGATATACGCTCAACCACCCGTCCACCCCTAGTCCTGTCAAATGCACAAACTGTTGCTTTCGTTGTCACAAGATGACGAGGGGTAGTTTGATGTCCAGCTCACGCCAAGTGAAGTGTGGCGTGGCCACCAAAGCTACTATGGCGTTGTGTGGCTAGAGAACTGGCCATCACACCTTGCTGAAAACCAACAAAGAAAATTTATGCCTCAACTTACGTGCGAGCCAAATAGCAGCCGGAAATGTGGCGTCGCGAACTACGCTCGCTCGGCAACCAACAGCCACAACGTATTAAGAACGCGGAAGATATAGTAGTGTACGCGCGACACCCGTGCAGGTGTACTGTGACTTGTGACCAGTGTATATTAACTACCCTCCTCGCATTGGGCGACATGGGAGAGCTAGCGATCTGTGCAGTTCCGTTGATCGGACCATCCCTGAAAGCAACTCGACATGGCTCCATCAGCCGATTCGGTTTCGAACGCTGTCAGTGTCAGCATTGAACCGCTGGATACGACACTGCACAGTACGGACGGGAATGGAGCGGCATCGTGTCGCGTGCGCAGCCCCAGCTAGCTTGGGCTTGGCTCGCTGCTGGTTGCAGGGCTCGAGTGGAGTGGCCATGGTGGGCTGGTGGCCAGAGTCATCCTACCAGAGCGTGGCCACATATGGCCGAGAGCGGCGAACCGCAAGCTGGCCGTGGATTGCTCAAGTCAGTGCCGACATCGACGACGTGTCAGGGTTTGGTGCATCCGTTCCGTTTCATCCCATCATCAGCTGTCGCCCAACTAACTGAAACTTCTAAGTTGTTAGCTGTCACTTTTCGCATTCATAGGACTCGCCATAGCTCGCACTAACAATTAATCTTTCCTAACAGCTGGTGTGACGCTGGATCGATCAAGTGTCGTCATCACCTACACCATTCAGCATCAGTCCTTCCAATTCCAAACCGTCAAAAACAAAAAAAGTTGGACCCATTTCTATCATCATTCGCAGGCGTTGCGTTGGCGTGCCCTTCAGGTCCACATTCCACGCTAACGCTAGAGTGCCGCACCACACCAGGGAGAAAAGAACATTGGTCCAATCTCTCCGCACTTTCTGCTAAAATTGCCTTCAATCGTGAGGAGTGGAGCATTCTCTCTATTGCCTTTTCCGAGCACTGGCTGCCGCGTGGAGATTTGGTGTTAGTACAGATGGAGATTCCAGATTATGGACAAGGCGTTGCCGTGGGACAAACAAATGGCACTTCTAGAAAACAATAACACGGAGCATGCATGCCAGGCACACCCCCGGCACTTGGGTCCTCCACTCAGAGGTGGATGGATGATGGATCTGGTTGATTTGAAAGCGATGCCGTGCGCCGCCCCGCGGGCCACTATGCACACTGCGCAGGTTCGGTGGGGGCGAACACATCATTAGTGGCACGCATGATGATCCATGATAATCACGAGCCTGGACCAGCTGGTTGACGTCTGTTTGGGTAAGCAGGACGTAGGCAAGCAAGCAACGACAGAACTTTGATCTGCCTTCCACACGGTCTATTTACACGTTCCATTTCTCCTCGATCAACAGTGGCGTAAATCAAGCTGGACTGCGAGCCAGTCTAATTTGGTTCGCGGTTGTTGGTAGCTATGCCCAGCTTGTTGGCTGCCATAGCTTTGTATTGTAGTAAAACAAACACCACCCCGGCTTCCGTATCTGCCATCAGCCGTGACGTAGCGTGTTGCGGCTTACAACCAAACACGGCCTATATAATTTGGTACTACTCGTAGCTTATGGATACCGATTATTCGAGAAAAAGCTTATGGATCACCGACATCTTGAGATGATAATATATAGCAATATTTGATAGTATCGAAACACACAATTAAAATATAAGAGTTTTGATTTCGGATACTTCAAGTTGTCAATATCATGTAGCTTGAGTTTAAGGGTATGATATGTGAAGATCCATATTAAAACTACCCCCTCCGTTTTAAATTATAAGTCACTTTGACTTTTTTGGTCTACTCATTTTGCTATGTATCTGGATATAGTTTTATGTCTAGATATATAGCAAAGTGAGTGAACCAAAAAAATTAAAGTGATTTATTAAGCAAATCATATTTGGTCTTATGGTAATGTTCAACTCGAATTAATGTTTTTATTGGTCTTGACTGGCAGGTACTAGAGCCTAGCTAGTGTTTTACAGATGGCTTAGCTGTCAATATTCAGTGGTAGTATTAGTACTATACTCAAGTTTTTCTTTTTAAAATACTAAAAATCTGCTTGCTACACTGTGGCTGTTTCATGTAGTTGCTACAATAGATAACAACTTTTTTTTTTTTTTGCAATAAGACTGCGGCTGTGACTAAAAAAATCTACAGCGAGCAGAACTGGTACCAAGTCAAATCATTTTAAATCTGAAGAAATTTATAAGGAAACTAAAATTATGATATCACTAAGTATAATCAAAGCTGTTTTAAAAAACTAGTAGAATCAAAACTTATCATAAGATTTTTTTTTCTAATATACATAATTTATGTAATATTAATACCTTTTCTATCAGTCAGCCCTGTCTGTCAGCAGGGCTGCAGCTGTTGCCGTAGAAGGTGCCAAATCTACTGGTACAGCCAATCCACAGCCGTCCAAACCGTTACAGAAAAATCACAGCCTAGCAGACCTTACAAGTAGTCAAACATTAAAAATTCTGATTCTGATAAGCTATAATTCGTCATTTTCTGGACAGAGACATCATATAATAGTTTATTATATACTAACTTCAACGATGGACCAACCCATCCGAACTCATCACGTACACGTATCAGTAGCAGCGCTGCTGGATACTGGTTGCTCGCCCGTGCCACCCACCAGTCCACCGCAAGAGCAAAATGCGCAAGCGGTTGGTCCGGTCCCTCCCCCACCACATTCTCCTGTCCCGATCGGATGCCAGCCTATCGCTAGCCGCTGACTGACACCCGGGCCTGAAACTTGCTTCAGCGAATAATGAGATGAAACAGACGCAAAAATGAGATAAAATAAAGCTGGTCAGAAACAGCCCTTTTCTCGGCGTGAGGTGGCGCCGATTGCGAACTCGTGGGCTGCTCTCGTTCCTGCTCGGCCTTCGCCCGCCGCTATATAAAGTTCGGCCGGGAGGATCATTCCAAAAAGTCCACACCTCCCCCACGCCAGTCTCTGCGGTGCGGGACTGCGGTTGCCCCCACCCCCTCCCCCGTCGTCTCGTCTCCTACCTCCGCTTCGGCATTTAGCGCCGCCGCGAGAGATCGAGGACGAACCGGAGACAGGATGGCCCCCGCCGGGCGCCGGCGGTTCGCCACCTTCGCCGTTGCGGCGATCGCTCTGATGCAGGTGAGTCCCAAGCTTATGATTCTCGACGGGTACTACTGCACTGGCGTGGGTGTCGTACTGTCGTTCGGTTCCGCCGCCGCCGCGCCGCCGCTGGCGCTCCGAAGGGTCGGGGGTTTTGGGGATGAGGTTTTGGTCACGCTTGGGGTCTCGAGCCTGCATAACCGCCTCTTGGGACTTGGGTTGCTACTATTTTTTACATGGCTGCATGAGGCAGATGCAATTTTGGTTGGAGCGGTTCGTAGCTGCAATTTTAGTAACTGGCGCAGAGTTACCCGGTTTTGGATTCTACCACTGCATTGTGGCTTTTCTGAGTTCCGTATAGGGGTGAGACATCCGAACTTGGAAGAATATTTGAGATTGGAATGCGTTTTACACGTCTTCGTCTGACCAATTTTTACTACCAGTAACTGAAATGTATTTTCGGTTTCGGGGATCGATATCGTGCGGTTTTGCCTCATTGGTGTTGGTTTTTTTTCCCTCGGTTGGGTCACCAACTTAGTTCGATTTTAGTTGAACCCGATGAAGTTTAGTTCGGCATAGTTTAGTTTTTTATCTTTCACTGTTGGGTTATACAGTAAGCTATGCTTGCCTCGTTGGTCATAATAACTTTCCGTTTTTTTATATATTTTTTTTTTTTGCTTTGAAATGCATGCTACCACGATATCTTACGGGTTTGTTGTAATGTTTTATGATTTCCCCCCTTTTTATCACATTTTGATTTGAAGGGAATCTGCACCTTTAAAGTTGGATGGTCAACTTTGATTATTGTTATAATGTAATTTGTTGCTGCAATAGTCCTTGTACATGATTGGAAAATCAGCACGACTCTTTGCAATTCACGCCGTGATGTTCCTTAGTTGAACTCTGTTTTGCAGGCTTCACATGGAACTTCCATTGTATAATTATCTGTTTCCTCATGTTTTTCCACATTTCCACCTGGAGAATTGATTGCATTTATGTGCCCAATAAGCCAACAACTGTATTCCAATTTTAAGCTATTCAGAATTTGCTAGGTTATAGTTTCTGCTGACCCGGTGATGTCTGCATTAACCTTTTAATTTTATCTATAAAAGTGGTTTGTAGACTATTTCTGAAGTCTGTGGATTAAATTATGGCCATACTGCCCCCTGAGCCTGAGGATTTGAAACCATAACAGTATCACCCAATCAC
>JALGXP010000410.1:15294-34774 GCA_023333625.1 Bothriochloa decipiens | reverse complement strand
TGTTGGAGTTAATTTGTTTTCTAGAGATGAAAATTGAAGCTTCTAGCAAAGTCAAGTAGTTGGAAACATGATGTCAAAAGCAAATTGAGTTTAACAAAAAGTAGTAGTAAAATAGAAATTGACTATTAACTAGCATTTTGTGTAGAATGAGATATACATGTAATGTCGGTTACTGTAGCAATGTCGGCTACTGTAGCAAACCGATCCAAATGTGGGACATGCCAAGTTCCTCCCTAGGTAAGTTAGTGTATTAGATTGCAAGAGTTGCTAGCTTCAGATAGTCTTGAGCGGTATGAATATTAAAGCTAGTTAAAAAGCTAGAAAGAGTGTTGTGCTAGCTTTAGATAGCCTTGAGCTATATGTGTATGATCGAGAAGCGGTAACAAAGATATAAAGTTTATTGCCACCACATTCAGAGTTTCAGTTTCAGCCAACGCTGAAACAGAGCAGGGCTATGTGTGTTCTAGAGCTCAAGCTCATCTTTTACCTTGATCCAGGGAGAGGAAGAGGAAAGATAAGCAGGTTGCTCACCTCGTTGCTGGTCCAGCGACCAACAGAGAGCAGCTCTCAAAGGTAACGCGGAAGAAGCTTAGCCCTTCGAACGGCTCTGATTCCTGATTTATTCACCCGCCGAAGCCTGTGACAGGCTCAAACGTTTATGGTTTCTACTGATGATATGCTGTACTGTTGTGAAAAAAACACGCTGATGGTTTGTGTGGATGATAGGCTGATATTGTTTTGTTGTAAAAGAAAAACACTGGTTAAGCAAATAGGGTCACTGATTTTGACCTAAAAGCAGCCGGAGCTTAAAAACCACAACTTAACTTTGTAGTGATACCAAGAAAAACCGGTGACAAATACCGCCTCCGTCCAAAAAAAAAAAGAAAAACTATAGCTGCAAAAATATCTCAGGTTCAACAAATTTATATAAAGAACTACAAATATTTATGATGCTAAATAAGCATCATTAGATTCATGCAATGCACTTTTACCCTAATCAGTTGAGATTCTTGTAGCTGCGCTGCAGCTGCACACGGCATTACCGAACATATATGCAGCTGCCGCTGCAACTGCTGCCACAGCCTAAGCTATCTCAGCCGATCAGGCCATTTAATAATATTATCTATGTGGTAGTAGCATCTCAAGAATGATCTGCACACCTTTACGGACAGCGTCACATATAAAAAAAAGGCGCATTGAGCTAATAAGAGCATCGAGCACGAAAAAAGACCATCCAATGCACGGACTCAAGCACAGACGGGACAGCTGATGCTATTAACTGCAAGTCTGCAAACCAACTATATGGTAGTCACCCAATTAGTCGATAAAACAAGAAAATCAACAGTTTACAGATGCTGATGAGGCTGGCAAAAGAACCCGGCTCTTCTAGTTAAACGGGCACTACAGCATGCCATGGCCCTAAGGTACCATCATGTACAGATTTTCCTTACAGCATATGACATCAAAGGGAACAGCACATTGGAAGCTAAGTAAAGAAGAAGCAAACACCCAATTGCAAAGCTGCTGTTCCCCATCCTACTATTTAATTACTCATCTTCACCCTGCAAAGAACAAATTATGCGGATGTTAGCAACAATTGCCAAATTCCGTCTGCACTGTACCACCTATTATGACGCATGGGTTTTACATACCTCATTACCATCCTGCTCATCATCCTCAACGTCAGACTTTGCTGCTTCCTCTCCACCATCAGTTTTGGCCTTCTTGGAGCTAGTGCTCTCCTGATTAAAACAACACATCACATCATCACTAAAATAGAAACATACAGCTCATGAATTACAAGACCAATTTCATGGGGCAGCAGTAAATATGTCTAAGTTACTCAGCTATAAAAAAAAAGCAGCGCTTTAATTCAAAAATCAGCAGCAATTTCTATCTGTCTTCTCCTAATGCTCTCACTTTTAACTACATGTGGAGTAGGCAACTTCCAACATAATTGAAATATGACTTTCAACTAGGCTAGAGAAGTTCCAAGCTAAATAGGAATTTCGTCATTTGAACCCAAGATTCCAAGAAGAAACATTTCAGGTTGTAACATTGGGCTTCAAATAGACATTTTCTAGCCATGGTGGTTTCTGGCAAGTGTGAACATGAGAAGCTAGGGTTAAACAGTCAGCACCAGGTTCCCATGATATTAGAGCCGGATCAAGGTGAAGCACTGAAGCAGCGCTGAAGCGTGCAGAATGGCTATAGATCTCCAAACATAGGATTCACAAGTTTGAGAGGAGAGCCCAAATGGAACGAAATGGAAGCGGCTCTTTATGATACTATAAATGGAATGAATGGAAAGTGGTATATAAACTATAAAGTACATGGATGCCGTTGTTCCACCCAACTACTTGGATTCCATCACAGGAGGATACAAAGGTGAGGGGCGGTACCTACTCAACAAGAAAAATAACTGATGCACGTTAGTTAGGACCCATGCTATCGGAGCCAACCCAGGCATAGCAGCACTAAATGAAGTGTGCAGTAATGGCTATAGATCTGAGACAGTGATTTGGAACACTGGGATGTGAGAACCAAAATGTAAGGAAGAAGTGACTACCCTAATTGTAACGTATAACAACACAATGGACAGGTGGACATGTGCATAAAGCACGTGCAGGAGGCGCTTTATCCAACTAAACGAATTCCACTTTGGAGGGGAGGATAACGGTCCATTAATTTTACCGTTGCCGCCGACAGGAAAACGACAAACACATTAATTTCCCATGCTATTGGAGCCCATCCAGGTGCAATGGCATTGAAAGGGGAAAGTAACTCCACAAATCATACCGTATTACAACGGACAGGGTGACAACCAACATAAAGTACGTGTGAGGTCTTGGCTCCAACTACTAAGATTCCATCATGGAAGGATGAGGCCATGCACGTGTAACCACTAACAAGATAAACAACAAATGGACCTTAATTGATTCACATGGTATTGAAGCCAAATCAAGGTGCAGTAGCAATGAAAGGTGAAAGGAACATGCAACCATGCCTATAAACTTCCTGTGGCAAGGTGATAGCCTAAATGCCTATAAACACATCACGCTGGATATGGTAGCAGCAGGCAGACAGCACGTGCACAAGCCCTTGCTTCATATAACTACCAGGTTCCATAATGGAATGATCTGATGGTACAGGAGGCAACCACTTGCAATATACAACAGATGACCGTTAAATAGCAAAAAAACTAGCAGCATTACCTTCTTGCTTGCTTTGTCATCCTGCTTCTTGGCGCCACCGCCATACTTTGCCTTCTCCTAAACAAGGCAAACACTAAACAGTTTGAGACAAAACATATGTCTTCCCTTCTACGGGACATACGGGACAGAGACAAACAGTAACTAATATGAGAAGCTATATAAGCATTGCAAGCATCCGTATACCTCATCCGACATAGAGCGCCACTTCTCCCCAGCCGCCTTGCTCACCTATAACCAAATCCACCGACAAGCAAAGGCATATATGAGCCACCTAAGCGAAACCCTAGAATCCAGCTACATGACTAGGATGAGGACTGAAGAGATGCAACTTACCTCCTTGACGCCCTTGAGCTCAGGGTGCTTCTCCAGGTACTGCGGCCTGAACTCAGCCCTACCAACACCACCACAGAAAATTCATCAAAACCCTAGAAAAATTGAAAGACGATAGGCGCAGATCTGGAGACGCGAAAAGGACAGGAAAGAGGAGGGACGGTAGGGCTTACAGAAACGCGAAGAAGGGAGTGAGCCCGCGCTTGGTTCCGCCGCCGGCCTTCTTGCGCTTGGCGCTGCCGGCCTTGAACCTTCATCATCGGAGAAAACAAGAAAAAACCACATGCACAGAAATCAGTCGCTACCCCCTGCAAGCCACATACGAACCGCACAAAGGACGAGAGAGGGTCGGAGAGAGGCAACTTACGAAGTGTCCTTCATGGCGACGAGGGTTAGGGTTTGCTGAGTGCCAGGGTGCGTGCAGTGCAGGATTGTGGAGCGGAGGGGAATGCTCTGGTCTGCTTCCCTTGGGAAATGCGGTGCGTGCGAGGAGGGCGATGAAGAGAGGAGAGGTGGTGTGAGGGCAGGGAGGCTGTGCGTAACTTGGGCTCGTGTTCGGCAAAATGGGTCACGAAAAGGGCCGTCATGCGGCCCACTTTTGCGAATACTCTCCCGACGTAAATCAATGTTTTGTCTTTATTTTTCATGAACTTTTTTCTTTTAGCAATTCTTGGGGTGTGCTTGTACTGGGGATCTGAGCCAGTTTTGAACTCTCTTCCAGATCATGTAAACGCTATAATCGCTGATGAACAATCAGCTTATGAGACAGCGATTGTGATGATACTGGATTCAAGAATGTATTATGTCTGTCTCTTTATTAAACACTAGCAAGCTGGCCATGCGTACAACGGACTTATATAATTAAAATGTTTAAATTTTTCTACACTAACCTCTGTTTAGATGGATTTTATAATACTATTTTACAGTTTTTCATATACAATGAATCTCTTGTACCATCAGTTTTAAAGAGGCACAAGCATCAGCTGTTGTAGAACTCCTTTACATGTACGAATCATTACACAGAATCCTCAAAAGGAAAACAAAAACATTATGCAAAAGATTCATATACAAAACCGATCACCATCTCCAACTGCAATTTTATATATAGAAAAAAAATAGAGAAGATAACCACTCGGAAGTCACAATATATCAATGAGAAGTAGAAAAGGGTGCAGTATGCACATAATATCATCATTCCTAAGGATCAACAAAAAACTAGAAGATCATAAGACTTAATCAAAAAGATCATACGACATTACGACATGCTTAATTCCTGCCGGTGCCACTAGCCAGTTTCCAAGGGCTACCTCAGTTGAAACACACTCGATGTCCTCCGATACAGGCATACAGCGTAAATAGCACAGGCAAAGAAATTGTAATTTCAGCCATTATCTCGATCATCAATAGTAGCCATATTATACGATTCTCAAAAAATAGTAGCCATATTATATGCTGCTCTTGTATATGCCTTGCTATACTATCTCTGCTTAATGAAATACATGCCAATGCATGTTCTCGAAAAAAAATATGCCTTGCTATACACTTTAAAGATGAAGTGACAACAGCATAATAAGCAATCGACCAGTCTTTGCGAGTGTTCTGAAGTTTCTCTCGAGTCCTATTGTGCCTTGTCCATCTGGAACTGTATGAGATTCTCTTTCCACAAGCTGTTCTCCAAGTACCTTTCATAGAATGTTACCTCACCTTCCAATTTCGCTGCTAGCGCCACCATGCTTCGTGTTCCATATCGTGCCTGAAATCAAGAAGAAAGATGGTTATAGTTTATTCCAAAAAGAACAATGATAGCTACGAAAATACTGAATGTCATGGATTTTGCCTGTTCCTTTGCAGTGTCGATGAATATAGAGCTTAAATCGTACTCCCACTCAGGGTCGACGCCGGTGTCAGGCACCATAGATCTATCAGGCCTGGCAGCATCCAGCATCAACTCTTCTACCATATGTTTTAAAGAGGTTTCTGCATCATCATATGTTGCCAGATATCTTTCAAAACTCTGTCCTAGGCGCATTGCCTGTAGGGTGAGAAATGAATGCAGCAAGTAAAACGTAAACTTAGTCAAAAATTACTTAAAAGAGCAGAAAATAATGGCATTTGTACATTAATACTTAATAGCAGGGAGCACATATGAAACGAACAAAACCAGGTCATCACTTGATGAAACTAGAATATTGCCCATAGTGTTACATATTACTTACTAAGTCCAGAACTACTAAACCAACACAGTAAATACACCTATCCAACTAAATTGACCAAATTATCTGCTCAGTTTCAGAGAAAGCGAAGATAGTACACATAGACCCGTCATTTGGCTGCAATAGATATTTGAGGCATTATTATAGGGTAGACCATAATTGTACAAGTTCCATTATGAATACTACTTCCCCATATATTAACTGCAGCAATATATCATGGACTTGTAACATCAATGAATAGCATAAGAGCATTTACTGATGAAATAACCTAACAATCAGCAACAGAAATTATAGAAGAATGGGATTAAGAAGCTGAATCTCAACTTTGAAGTGCATTACAGCTTCCAGAAATTGTCACATTCCTAACATTCTCAGTATCTTTATAAAATCCTTGTATGTCTTACACTCTTACCTTTGGCCAAGGGGAATCAATTGCAGCATTCGAAAGCACATGAAGCCCAGGAGCAAGTGTTTGAATCACAGGATCACCTCCAGGTCTATTAGAGATGTAAACCATGGTTCCTGAGTTCACATCAGCCAATATAAGGTTAAATCCATTGTACTGATCTGCTTCCTTTGTGATTTCTGTGGCATACTCCAATGGGTCATGAGTGCCCTACATTCAAAATAAGTGAAGGTTTTCTTCAGACAGACAAGGAAGCCATGGGGGGAACATAAGCTGACATCGGGCAGCAAAATGGGCTACTCACCAGTATGTAATTCTAGAAAACATTCTACAAAGGCAAAGATTAGTTTCTTTTATTACCAAAGACGAATGCTGGAACTTGACTGCAAACCAATCTAACATTAAACACAGTCATGCCTCTGTATTTTTATTTTTATTTTTTGGGGTTTTTTTTTTGGATTGTCCACACACAGATTGGCACCAGGTTGCTTATGGCAAAGAATGTTTTAAGCAGCGTTCGCTTCCTTGCAGCATATGCAGCGCATAATCACACAGTAATCTAACCAGATCACTCCATAATCATGCCATCATCTAAAATAATTAATCAGAAAGCTAACAAGGCCAAACCTGTAGAAACCTGACCGGGAGCTGTCCTCTGGTCTTGGCCCCGATCAGCGAGCTGGGTTCGCGCACGTTGGTAAGGAAGGCGACCTTACCGTCCCTCGTGCACCCCAACCACGTCCCCCCGCCGAGCTCGTCCCTGCCTCCGAGGATTTCCTTGCCGTCTTCCCCTTCCCCTGCCGCCCACCACTGCGCCGGCTGCGTCGGCCTGGGCCAATCCAATTTGCGGGTGCCTCGGCTTAGTAGAGAGATAGATGCATCGGACATAACAAGCGGACTAGCGGAGGTGGGGCTGGAGCTGGACGGGAGGGGCGGGGCGGCGCGCGCACCTGGAGTGATACTCGTCGCGGTTGAAGAGCAGAAGCAGGCGGTGCGCCGGGTGGCACTGCCACGCCCATGCCGCGATGCACATAGCGGACCGGCGGTCAGGGCGGTGGAGAAGACCGAAGAGGATCGAAATATCGTTGGAGCTCTTATGCGCACGGTGGCGGTGTCGCCCGCCGGTGGTTGAGAAGACCGAGGGCAGCAACAGCGACGCCGCCGCGAGGGATGGCTATAGCTACTGTATTTGCAGAAAGGCCCCTGATAGTTTTGAATATATCTGTAGTTGTGGGACAGTTGTGGACTTCTTGGTGAATCGACTGGGAAAGTATCCTAGCCGGAAGGAGGAGGAGAAGCGGAGTTGCTATGCGCCAGGCCGCCAGTGATGCTGCCGTATACGTAATTGGGTGTGTGTGCATCCACGGTCCACGGAGTACCTCTCTGCTCTAGATCGACATGCGAGCTGGTTGATCGAGGTGGGTCTGGAGCAGGCAAAGGCTCGCGCGCAAGCTGTTCGATTGAATGACGCAGAGGGCGGCCATGCTCGAAAAATTCTCAGCTTCTGGGCGCTCGAATTACAAGGTACTACAGCTGCATTTTTTTTTACTATACCAGTGAGTTAAAAGCTGATACTACAAAAGTAACCGCTCCAGACTGGGTTCCATTGGGACTTGGGAGTTGGGCAATGATGGTTTAGTGGAGGCTGAATACTTGTGTCACATGATGTAGAACACTGAAATAAATTCAAGGAAGCATTCAATTTGATGATTATATGAACTTTTGGGTCTGATCCCTTGCTCCTCTAATGCAAACGGAGTCAATGCCAACATGCAAGCAGTTCCTAAGCAATACAAGTCACAGAAAGCTAGGACTGAATTCTGAATAGATATCTGAATTTCCCCTCAAAGTAGTTTCCTTAATTTGCCTTTCCTTTCAGTCTATCAAAAGAACTCACTGGACAGACATGACTGGTAGTTTGTTTTCTCCTCATTTAAGGTTGGCACAACACATTTAAACTCCTACGGTTGTCAAGGAAAACAAGCTACCTTTGGTAAGTTATCCTCATGAAAGTATATTTATTTTTAGTGTAAATGAAAGTATATTTATAGCTCTATGTTAGATCAACATTTGTGCTATTGTCTGCTGTAATTTCCTCAATTGATTTTACCTTTATTTAAAAATGACTGTAAATAGTTTACTATGTATCAGACTGTTGTTTAATTTCTGCTTGCCTTATTACCATGTCCGTTTTCGTAGGGCGTTGTTTGTATTTTTTGCATACATGTGGCATGAGAATCATCCATTGCTAGAGGTTTTAGCTGAATATCGAATTGTGGGTTACTACATATTGCTAGAAATCTTTAATAATATTAATTCTGAAGGTATACCATATTAGCTAAGGCTAGATACCTAACGTCATGATGCTGTCGCATCATCCAATGCTTGAAGAATATTGCACCCTACTTTCAAATTTCCATAGAATTTCATATTCCTGGCAAATAATATATATGAGGGAATTTGCTATTTTAGGCATGTTTAATCCAAGAACTTGGAATCCATAAAGTAGCAATCAATGGCTTTTATGGTGCACCAAATTTACCCCAATTCCGATGCATTCTCCAATGATGTCAAAGGATTTCGTGCTGTCATGTGTGGCATTGATTCTGTGTTAGAAGTACCAAGCAAGAATCAAGGACCTGTGAACAAGGGTCTACCTGGTCCAGCTTCCAGATGCCCTTGGCAGGGTTGCATTGCTGCAGCAAGACTGCCGTTAGCTGCAAGTTTGCTACTAGCCTACTCCTAGTCCAATACTACTACTGCTTATCAGTTGTCACTCACAACAAAGGCATGCCGAAGCTGTGAAATAACAGGAAAACCGACAGCCGATCCAAACAACCCTGTCCAGTCCAGGCTCCTGCTTTCCTCACTCTTGTCTGTGGCTCCGCTCAACACCTCTCCTCTTCACTCCTCACGCTGTTTGTGCTCCCACAGTCCCACTCACGGATTCACCTTGTGGATGTCATGCTTACCATTATCGGAGCACTGATAAGTAACATATGTAAACTCCCCCAGGTTCTCCTCCGTCGTCTTTCTCACGCTTTTTATTTTTTTTGGTTATCACAAGGATGACAGGCGCAATGTCATGTTTGTGCAGGTAATCCTGATACCCATATGCCTCTTGGACTCCAAGTTTTCTCGTGAGACAGATCCAGCATTTGTCCAACTGTCCTTGGAGGCAGAAATCAGGAGGCTGCGGTGTAGGACGCTTTGACTGGGAGTGATGAAGACATGCAAAGCGGATTCAACAAGAACAATGCAACGGATTCAACAAGAACAATGTAAGTAAACAATGACTCTTGTAGTTTTATTGGCCGTGCTAGCAAGCGGGTAGTTGAGGTAGAGAAAGGTAGAGAATCAATAGAACATTAGGAATCGAGAGGAAGAGGAACAATAGAGGAAGGAGAAGTTTCAGAGGAAGGGGATGACCTTGGGTTTCTGATACTTGTTCGATGCCTTCTGAATTGCCAGTGCTACTCCTTTTCTGTTTCTCCATTGTGTCTTCCTTGGGCCTTGTCTGTGCGAGCACATGATGCCCAGCCCACAGAGCCCATGGTCATATCCTGACATTCCCCATTTCTTTGGTTTCGTCTTGCCCCCAAGCCGATGGAAAATTTCGGTACCACCAGGATCCCATGGCATGTGCAAGTCCAAAATGCTGAATAGCAATCCACCATCACACCATACCAGGATATCTGACATCCTCCTTGAGCTTATGGAAGCATTTATCGACATATTCTTGAGTTGTTTTGTGGACCACATGATTGTTCTGAGCAAAATCAGTCATGAGTTGATTCTGTGGTTGCTACCCCACCCAAATTAGTTGAACTGAAGTCATGTTCTACTTCTCTGCCTGAAGTATCCATGCATAGGCCTGTGATGAGGAATTTATAGTGGGAGATTATCAGCACAAAGAATTACCGGACCAGATTGCTTGGGAATGTAAGCCATTCAATTGGGGGCGACCTGGCCAAGGCAATAGATAATCACCTTCTCAACTAAGTGATTTTTCTTGGGACAGTCAGTGCTGACATGACTGATACAGTGTTACTGAACATTTTTCAGTAGGGCGATCAGCCTTTGTGCAGATGGTCAAGCACAAGAGATCATTATTGGTGAAGTTGGCTGGCTGACGGATGGTGATAAGAATGCTAACATGGAGCAGCCCCAGGTGCTGGATGAGCAGCAGCAGCTGCACTCGAACTAGCAACTCTAGGGAGACAAGATGGTGGCACCAGAGGCAATATATGGCGACAACATAGTGATTTTTGGTGAAAAGTCTGGATTGCGGTCTTTCCAGATCCATGTGCATTGTGAGATTCCAATTGTATCCTTGTGTCTGCAGAGCTACTCAGGGTGTTGATGATGACAGACAGACAGCTCTTTCACTCATTCAGCCATCACCCTCCATACTTTACTCTCAGTGTACCATGGTTGGATAATGTGAAAGTTTCCTCCCTGTGTCACATTCTGGACTTAATCTGGGCGCAACAACCTGGACAAGAAGATGTTTATGAGTGGGTGCATCTATTAGTCTCCTGTTTAGAGGATCGACGCCAGAGCTGAAAGGATCTCCCCCGGCCCTCGCGTCACTCTCGCGCAGAGCGGCTCGGGCGCCGCCGCCCCCCCGTCCGCCGAACTCCCCCCTCTCCCCGGCCACCCTCAGGCCGCCGTCGCTGCCCTTCCCGCGGCGACGGCGGCCAGCGGTGGCGCTCTCAAAAAGGGGCTCCGTCTGCTCTCCAAACCTCCCTCCACCCCCCCTTTTTCCAGGCGTCCCCTCTCCACCTCAACCTCGGGCGGCGGCGCCTATGACGGCTGGCGGCGGCGGATGGCCGGATCCGGCCCCCTACGGGCCGAATCTACCGTCCACACCCCCTTCCCCACCTTCTCTCCGACTAGCGGAGACCGGCCGGTGACCATGGCGGTGAGGCGCCAGTGAGGGCCTCTGGCGGCCGATTTGGGCGCTGGCTGCCCGGATCCGGGCCCTTGGGCCCCTGATCTGGCGGCCGGTACCCCTACCCCAACTGCTCCAGCGGGGACGCGCGGGAGGCCTGCCGTCGGCGGTCGGGGGTGACCGGTTTAGGCACTGGCTCCCCGGATCCGGGCCCTTGGGCCCTTGATCTGGCAGCTGGCCACCCCCTCCCCCCCTAGTGCTCCGGCGAGGACGCGTGAGAGGCCTGCCGCTGGCCGTCGGGGCCTTCTTCGGCCGCGGCAGCCTCCTGCTGTGCCCGTTGCCGGGCTGGGGTGGCCTGCCCTGATGGCCTTTTCATTGTTATTGCTCTACTTCGTGGTGGCGCTGTCGGCCATGGGGCTTGTGGCTCCCTGGCCGGACGCAGCGGACCGCTTCCCCTGGTGTCGAGGCTCGCATCGTGGTGATGTGGGCAGCGGCCCTGGCGGTGCGTCATCGACGTCATGGTGGCGTAGCCTCGCTCATCCGGGCCGGCAACGCCATGGTGGCGAGGCTGATCGGGTGGGCGCTTGGGTTGCAGCAGTAATGGCTGCTGGCATGGAACTTCGAGGTGAATACCTAGCCCGTTGGGCAGGCAGCAGCGGCACTTCTGCGTCGCAGCCCTTCTTGAAGGCGCTGTCTTTGAAATCCATGCCTTGGCGCGTGTGGGGTTGCCTCCTCGGCTTGCGCATGGTCATCGTCGTTAACTTAGCTGTGCCTTCTCGAGCTTCATGGTTCTCTTCACCTTGGTTTGTCTAGTTAGTGTGTGTTGTAGCCGTAGCTGTGGTTATTTCCGACGGATGCTTTGCCGCCGAGGGCTCTTAGACGGATGCTTTGCCGCCAGTGTTTCTTCAGGTAAGTTCTCCTCGCCCGTGGTCCTGAGGTTTGGCCCTCAGTGACTCGGAGGTTCCGGTGGATGCTTTGCCGCCGAGGGGTTATTCGCGTCTCCGGCTGAGCTTTGTCGCCGAGGTCGTTGTGCAGGTAGTCCTCGCCCGTGGTTCTGAGGGTGATGGCCCTTGGTGACCCAGAGGAGCTATTGGAGTTGAGTTTCCGGTGGATGCTTTGCCACCGAGGTGATGTCTTTTTCGGCAGATGCTTTGCTACCGAGGTGTTCTAGCGGATGCTTTGTCACTGTTATCTTCTACGGCTCCTATCACTGATGGCTATTAGACTCAGTTGCGGGGGTTGTTCGGTGGAGGGTTCCCGACCCCTTATGTTCTTGCTTTTGTTTGTGTTGAGGATTTCGTTGGTAATCCTAGGATTACATACGAATCCTTTTGTATTATCTATGTGTAGGCATATTGATCATTCCCACTTCTCTTAATGCAGCATGTGCTATGCACGTTTTCGAAAAAGGTTTATGAGTGGGTGCAATGGCTTCAGAATTCTGCACTTTCTCATCTTGGTTTTGATGACGCAGTAGCTAACCATACGCCATTGTGATAGTCTTATGGGGCCGATAGATGTTTGGGATGTTGGAGAGGTTGTGCCAGTAGGGTCTGCCATCCAGTGGTTGATTAGCTACAACTACAATGAAGAACAATGTCATGAAACATTTCTAGGTGCCCTCCAGGACTTCATGATCTGTCCGCGTGAGTACGCAGGTGTTGACTTCATAAAACTTCCATGCCAACATTACTCTTGCTGGAGGTGTGGAGACATACTCAAGGATGCACGTCAAGGAAGACACAGTCCTGAAATTGCTGTGTCCTGATAACATTTGCCAGGGTGGTGGGTTTTTTTTTTTGTTTTTTGAGCAAAACATGTGCCGGCCTTCTCTGTTGCTCCATTATGTCTTCCTTGGGCCTTGTCTGTGAGAGCACGACATGATGCCCAGCCCATAGAGCCCATGGTCATATCCTATCTTGACATCCTAGGAACCCTCTGGGTTTGTTCTGCCGTTATATATCGCCGCAAGCGTGTGAACCCGTGATAAACCGAGAAAATCCCCAGGGTGCCGCGTGAATGTTGCGCACCTCTGATCTGGATTTGTTCTGTGTGCGGAGGGCTGTTCGGCGGTGTGAACTGGACCGCAGGATACACGTAACGCACACATCACAAGAACCCAAAATTATGCTAATCCCACTATGGCTGCTTCTTGCTCACGTTTGTCGAAGGGACGTCACACCAGTAATGACCAGTAAACCGCACAGCAATATTTGCAGCCTGCATCGCAGGCTTCCAGATGACAATTGACAACTGTAGTCTGTAGTGTACTGGCACTACGTAGTCCACGTCAAAAGCCCGCCTTCCCCTTGTCCCTCTCCCCAGTCCCCACCACCGGCCCTTTTGGAAACAGGACCCAACGCGATCGAAATCCACTGCCTTGTTCGTTCGTTGCCGCCGAGCGCCAGCCACAGCCGGCAATTTTTCGCAATTGCACGGCAGCCATTTCCAGAGCCGTAGCTGTTAGTGATTCCTCAATTAGCCAGTCAAATCTCCACATCCTTTCCCCACAATCCAGACTTTTTTCCCCCATGGACGCCGCCGTCTCCACGCTCACCGCTCTCGCCATCTTCGCGAGCACCGTCGAGCACGGTCGGTGCCGGCCGGGCCTCTCCGCCACGCTTTTCTCAATCGACGTGTGAGTGTGTCTCTGACTCTGACGCGGGGTGTTTTTTTCTTTTCTTTTCTTTTCTCCGTGCAGCCGCCTACAGGAGCGTGCACGGGTACAGGGTGGTCGGGAGGAAACGTGGCGGCGGCGGGTGGGTCCGGTGGGAGAGGTGGGTGGAGCGGCAGTTCGTCCTCTCCCTCGCCTTCCCGCCATGCCACGAGGTGGACCTGCCCGCCGCCGCGCCGCGGATACTGCCCGCGGGGTGGCGGACCCGGCCGGTGTTCCGCGAGGGACAGACCGTGGACACCTGGCGCTGCGTTGCGGCATTCGACTCCGTCGCCGCCGTCGCGCCGGCCTCCCCGCCGCCGCCCGTGCTCTCCCCCTTCGGGTATGGACAATCAGATCAGATAAGCTTTGTTTTTTTTAGCATAGTTTGGCAGGTGCTCTGCCTTTTCATTCAGTAGTAAACAAGGTTGTTATTTACGAAGAAGTTTCAGAAGTGAAAAGGAGGACCAAAAGGATGAAGAAACTAAAGAGGAGGGAAAAACAGAACAGCTCGACATAGAAGAGCTACAATTCCTCCCTGTGCTAGTTGTAGCAGCTGAAGGTCGTTCTTGATTGTCTGCAGAAGTTCTCGATGTGAGCGTGCCTTATTGTCGAGTTTCCATAAGTTCCAAACAGTATAGGTTATCAGGATTGTCCATTCCTTGCCGTTGCTTTGATCTTTTGGTTTGATTAATGTCCAACCTCTGATGTTTCGCCATCTGATTACCAAGCCTTGTTCCATTCCCTCAAAAAAACAAAAAATGCCTCTACCTTTCTCCGTAGTCCTTTGGCATAGCTGCAGTTTGCAACCTTGTGCAAATGTGATTCTTGTGTGTAGTGGCACAACTTGCATATTGGATTTTCTTGGCCCCCTCAGCTTGATGATTCTGTCAGCTGTCAATAATTTGGATTGGAGCAGCAACCAAATGAAGAACCGACATTTTGGATCAGATAAGCCTGAAATGGATGCTGCACTGCTTTCTCAAAATGCTTTAATGGCCAAAAGATTTGCCTTTTCAGTTTACAAATTGTTTTGTTTTCAGGGAAGTAGAACTGATGATTGATTCTGAAACTTTCGATCCTGTCCTTCCAGGAACCCGCAGCTGCAGTATCTGCCTAACCTGTACAATGACCTGCTGAAGGTGTTTCAGTTTCATCAGGAAGGAAAAAAAGTCTCAAAGCTCGTTAATTCAAAAGAGCGATCCATCCGTTCTGGTGAGAAGGCGAAAACTTCTGATCTGGCTGATGCATCGGAGTCTGATTCGGCAGGGGATTCTCAATCTGACAAAGGTGATTGTTTTCTCTTAATTTGGAAATCTACTTGTGACACTTTTTTTGGGTTCAAAATCTTATTCGGCATATGTCATTATGAAACTTGTCTAACTCCAAACCTCATTTGAGGTTTGTTTGTGAGGGCATGTACAATGGAAGGATGCTTAAACTGGCATTAATGCTAATATGCAATTGTTAAGGTTGAAACTGTTACTTTTCATACTAAACGAGCCTCTGCTTAGGCATCAATGCTTGACCAGGTAGCAGCTCCACGGCAAGCATTCCTGGTGGCTTCCACGATGGCATGAAAAAACAGCAACTTTCTGCAAGTGTCTCACCCAAGCGATTCACTAATTCCCTAGAGACCAGGCAACTGCTAACAAACCTGAACTGAACACTCAAAGACTAACTCTAACAGACTTGACATTAGACTGCTAAATGTGCAGGGAATACTTCCATCAGTGTTAGATTCTGACACATTTGTCTGATTCCATGTCCTGTTTGACTTGTCCAGTTGCCAAATTGGATACCCGCACCTGAACCAGTTTCTGTTTGTGATTGCTAGTATCTGCAGTTTGTGTTGGTGCTTTCGTTTTTCTTTTAAATGCCACCAATCAGTTGACACATGTCTTTCCCCCTAGTTGGGGCCACATTTCTTGCTAAGTTTGAATTTCCCCTGTAAAAATAACAAAGATGGAGCTTCTTGCACATACTGATCTAGGATGAGTTGGGAGTCTTGGACATTTGTGAAGCAGTCAGTAGCTGTGCCAAATGACATGATCAATCAAGGTATTTTTGTTGGTAACCCGACAATTAGAATTAAATCAAATAAAAAAAGACTCCCTATATTGTATAACTCGATAGTTGTGGGGCAGCAGATAGTGAGCTGACACTGGCAACAATTGGAAACTTGGCGAGTTAGAAGTGCCTTCGGAGGAATCTAGCATTATCGTTAGACTAAAAGTGGTTGATCAGAGGTTTAATGTGCAGCAGGGAAAACATGGAGCTTGACTGGTACAGGGCGTTGGCAATATAAATTTGTGAGTCCAAAGTCCAATATATCATTGTCCTTCTAAAAAGGTTCTACCCTTAGGGGAATGACCTCTCCCAAGGCATTGTATTAAGGAGACTCAACCTTCCACAGGATGGAGAAAATGCCCCAAAGGCTGACCTGTATGAGGATTGAGGACCCATAACCAGCCGACAGATTGGCCAAATTGTTATCTTTCTAATATTGGTACTCTATTTCCATGGCATGCTGAAGTTCCTGGCAAAGGATTCACAATTAGTCCTGTGATGTTTGATAGGCCATCAACACTAATGTTAACTAAAGGAAAGATTAACTTAATAAAAATGTGAGAGTGAACCTAATTGTTAATCCATCCTCCAAAGAGGTATGTAAAATTGGCAAATGAGTGCAATGGATGCATTTGCTATACTTGAATAATCACCCTTCAGCAGGACAACAGTTCAGCTTGCCATATTTAACCGTCAGGATTTCTTATCGGCAAGAATTGTGCACAGATCTTTGATTTTATGAATATATTTTGATGTAAAGCTCCTAACCTGCTGGTTAGGCCATTAGCCCATTAGGGCTTCTGCTATACAACTCTTGTAATTAATTGCCAATGCCCATGCCGTGTTGCTCAAAAACAAGAATTAACATAGAAATAGTTATTTGATAATTCAGCAAAACATCACTTTATTCTAGCTACAATAGAAACAGAAATTTTGATAGGCAGCTTTGGCTGGTTAACATAGTGTTGTACTGGATTTCAGTTTTTAAATTGTTTCTCTTTACTTTTTGGTTTTATATGTCTTATCTCCTCACCATGACAGCCTGTGAATATTCTTACCCAGCTTGAATGAGAAGGCAGTCCACCTGTAAGTTTCCCTGAAAAAAACAGTGTTCTGACAATCCCTGCTCGTATGAGGAACTAAGTTGGCGCAGATGGTATATGATTTGAAATTGTCACAGCCACAGATCCTCTGCTGATAAATAAAAGTAAAAACTTCAAGAACAAATTAATAATATAAAAATTATAGTGCCTTTGGAAGTTTGAGTTGTCATTATGTTTGATTTATATTCATTACTCATGTCTTCTCTTTTTCTTGAATATCTAATAATATGTGTGGTATAATATGCAGAACTTACACCACCAGTTGAGAAGCATATAAGAGCCAACCGGAAGCATATAGATAGCATTACTTTAGTTGATATAGCTCAGTACTTCCATCTTCCAATCCGAGATGCATCAAAGACACTCAAGATTGGGGTCAGCATACTGAAGAGGAAATGCCGACAATATGGGATACCTCGTTGGCCTCACCGGAAAATCAAGTCGCTTGACTCCCTCATTCATGACCTTGAGGTAAACCTGATGGTATTTCTGTTTCATCACTCCGTCACAATTTGATGCAGTTGTAACTTGTTGATACCAACATAACTCATATTTTTTTGAACAGTACGTGCTGGCAAATGAGGATGAGGAGGAGGACAAGAAGCAGTTACAGAAGGACAGGCTGACTGCTGCGATAGTGGCCCTCACAAAGCGGAAGAGCTTGCTGGAGATCGAGAAGGAAACCATACAGCAGAAACCGACTGTGGACCTGATGTCTGAAACCAAGCAGTTCAGGGAAGATGTTTTCAAGAGGAGATATAGGGCCAAAAGTTCAGTCATGGATGATATGTATTTCGGTATGGATTAGCATTTCTCTTTAACTGATATTAGTTGGTGTAAAAAGACATGGCTGGCTGAACCTTCGTTGTAAAGAGATAATCGGTCCATGTGTATCACCAGTTTATATGATAGCTGGTAGTTGCTCTCTTCATAAACTTTGTTTTGTTCTGATGGTGAGTGTTAATTTTACTCTGCTGGGGCGAACTGAACATAGTATGGTTGGATGCTGGCTTTACGAGTTAACCTTACAAATTTAAGCGCATCCATACGAGAGAATGTCACCCATGCCTGATGCTGATGGTAAAAGACCTGAAGCCACGGAAGTTGGGCAGTTTATCACGTCATTATGACAGACACCATGCTTGCAGGAAATTTGACAGAAAATTCACGCGGCGGCACAACGCCGTTCCACGATGTGTGTCCAAACTGCAAAAGTTGATTTCCGCTTTTAGCCGGACAAGCAATATATACGAACCAGTTTCTTTTTGCAAAAGCTCCGTTGTCGCTGTCAGGAATCAGGACAACGATCACCAGCGCTTAAGGCGAGTGGACTAGGAGAAAAAGAAAAGGGACGATTTTTTTTTGTTCCCTGGACTAAATAACGCCATCAAATATTTCATGTATATTCGTGTAAATGATAGTAATTATTTTACACTACGTAGCAGATAAAGCTAAGCTCAAAGCTAATGATCGAGTGGTTAAGTACGTGTTAGTTTTTTGGCGACGTGTGCGTGTTTAGGTGTTGCGCATTTGTTCTTTTCTTCTGACGGAAACGTGTGGAGTGGCAGACCGACCTGCTATGCAAATCAGCTGAGCCGCGTGGAAATCGCGACATGGTGGCATCTTATGTGATCCTATCAGCTATTTGACGCTGCAGCCAGATACGGTTCATCGTCACAATAAATTACTAGGAGCATTTCATTCGTCGCTAGTACTAATCACCTAGGAGCAAGTCAACCATCACCGCAGTTAAGGACTGCTTTTTTAAAAAAGGTCTCTCAACTCAATGCATAGGAAATTTGTCAGATCGATTCGATCTCGATATGCTGCTGCTGCATGGAAGAGCTAGGATAGGGCAAGCGGATCGATCGGCCCATAAAATCTTGAGACCTTTTTACTAAACAGGTCAACTTTGCTTTGCTACGCTTTTCTATGCTATACTAATTGACATCATAACTTATTCTATCACAGTCAGGTGCTTTTTATCTAAATCGTTGCCGAAGCCATGAACTTTACATGAGACCCAATGGGATCGAGGTTAATGTTCAAGGCTGGGCCCCGCTGGCATATACAAAAGGTAGCAGATGACCTGGCCGCTTTTGTTCACTAGTGGTGGTAGGCTGCTCTGTGTCCCCGGGATAGTGTGGGCTCCAAGAAAAGTCCGAGCTCTGACCTTTCCGAGCTCGTCAATCAATTCAAGACGTACCATATAGCAATAGGAGTATATACTCCTAGTCTAGATTGGAAAGATTTGTTCATGAGTATGAGGCCCAAATTAAGGCCAAAAAAGCAAGAGATACGGTATCCAACCAATTGCATTGCTGGAAAAAAAAAAGGTGTGATGTCCTCGTCGGTGCAGCCAAATTAACTTGACTTGGGTTCGTTCAAATCCTCGTTCAGTCCGGGTTTTGTTTGAGATGCGTGCCAACAAAAGATTTTTCTTTGCATCAAGTTGGGGTAAAAGCATGGTAGTAGTTCAGCACTTGTGAACTTGTAAATCTGTCCGTTTCAGACACAGATCTTTCATTCGGCGCATCAGTCTAGAGAACGAACGATCAAACCTGCAGCAGAACACAGCCCGTCGTCGTGCCCCCCC
>JALGXP010000410.1:0-10294 GCA_023333625.1 Bothriochloa decipiens | reverse complement strand
AAGTACTCATGAGGACTATCCACATCATACCTCCTCGTCTGTGCTTTGAAAGACTGTAATTATTTGACCACATGATACTATGCAGGATTTTGTAGGGTCAGAAATAAATTGGAGATGAAGTCCAATTGCTGCTAATTAGAACTCTACTGGGATCACTTCCCAATGATCTACATACAAAAGGATACAACTCGAAAATGGAGTTTCTGCTTGGCATCTATGAACGCACATTTAAAGTCCAGTCCATGCAGATATGTTAGTCAGTTCATACTGGAAAAGTTCAATTCGCGCAAAATCAAAATCTCACATTAGAACTTGGTTTGTGGTTTAATGTCAGTTCATGTCCTTAATTCATTGGTAAATTTGAACTTGGAAGCGCCACATAATTTGACACACTGCAAGGGAAAGCTGGTACAGCCATGGATGCACCTCAAACATGGTACCACCAAACAGCCCTCTTACCAGTTTCCCCTAATTCTCAGTTACAAATATGCTGAAAAAGCTTACATACATAGGTACAATGATCTAATACGTATAGCTGAGGAGTAGTTCATATACAAAGCCTAGACTGAGAATATAGATAGTGTATAGTACTTAGCTGTGACAGTAAATTCAAGTGTTAAAGATAAATGTTAAACCATAAACATGCGCAATGTTGTCATCCAGCGTGCAGCAGTAGCTTGACGTGCTTGATCGACGCCACCATGGTGTGCACGACTCCCCCATCAGTGCACCGGCCACCAGATCCCACTCGAACTCCTGCACCTGCCCTGCCTCCGACGCCGCCGCCCAATAGACTCCTCTCCCGCCCGTGCCGGCCAGCAGGGCAGGTCAAGGTGGGCAGCCAACCTGATATGAAGTTGTAGTTAACAAAATGAAGAATTCATCTGAAACATCCAGGCAACTCATAAAAAATTTGGTTATGCAGAACAAGCATTCAAATTAATCCATAGTTTAGCTTGGTGCTAACAGTTCAACCCACGATAAAGAAACCACCTCTTTGCCATAGCGAGAAAGGAAACGAAAGCTCGATTCAGGCCATGGCAGTGCCAGCGGGGGAACTGCAAGATAACTTTAACAAAAGAAATGTACCTGCTCTGGCACTTGCCAAGTGTGTGCTCGGTAGCTTTGTCCTTTGCCATGAAGGCAACAAGGACCATCTCGTCAAACTTGTTGGTCTCCAGTGATCAACCATAAAGGCAGCAAACTTACATCTTAGTCGTTGAAAAATACACCTCTCAGTCATCGTAATCGCTCAGACTCACTGTTGTAATCTTCATCATTGTTATCTACAGAGGGGACCAGGGACAGTTGGCATATTGCATTATACTTTCCTTGGTTACATAGATGATTAGCATCCAAACGCTTATAGCAGTAAGGCAGTAATTAGTAGATCATTGTCATCTAATTCTGACGCTCCCTTCTTTTGCAAAATCACTGTATATCGGTTATAGGTTTCTTAGTTGGCACGGTGCTTCTCCGAATTGGATTCGATATGTGCAACTTCTTTGACGAAGGTAATTCTCCCTTGTCCGAACAGAACTTGTTCGTTCTTCTATATAAATATAAATAAACAAAATACTAAAGTTCCCACCAGTATTCGCTATGGCAGGAACCTGTTCAAACCCCAGGTGGTCCGACCTCCCAATGGATGTCCTACTCCTCATCCTGCAACGCCTCGAGCTTCCCCAATCACTTGCCTTTGCATCAGTTTGCAAAACATGGAGGGCTGCCGCGGTAACGGCCGGTGTTCCTCGTTCCTGCATACCGTGGATCTTGTCTTGGGCCCATCTTCAGAAAAGGCTGGCGCAGGGGGATTGCCGCTCAGCTGTGGCCTGCAACTTGTACCACCTTGACGGTAAGAAGCCCCACGGTGTTAGTTTCCCGCGTGGCTGCTTTACTGCATGCTGTGGAGCCTCTCATGGATGGTTTGTTTTGGGTAAATGAACTCTCAAATCTTGTGCTTTACAACCCCTTCACCATGAGCATTATCCCTCTGCCACCAATCACGCATTTCTCATGCGTGAAGGCAGTCTACAGTAGCGAAGGGAGCTTGAAAGGTTACCATCTTGGAATGGGTGGAAAAATATATGGTTCAAATGAACTGGGGACATGGTTTTACCAGAAGGCAGTGTTGTCTTGTAGTCCATCCAAGGTGGTGACTACTACATCGTGATGATCATCCATCGTGATTCTGATTGGCTTTCTTTTGTTAAGGCAGGACAGAAAAATTGGCAAGTGGCTTCAACTTTAGTTGTAAGCGAGGAAGACAGATATGCAGACTGTGCATACCATGATGGCAGGTTCTACACAGTTACATTCCATGGAATGGTGGAGAAATGGGACATTGACAGATTGAATGGACCAACAAGGGAGGTGGTGGTCGCCTACACCGTGGGGCGATCTCCTGCAGGCTCGTTTAATTCGGGCGGGTGGATACCCGGATGGCATCAGATTCCAAATTCGCAAGAGGATTTCATACAAGAATTTGATGGATCATGCTTTGCTCCTTGGATTGAATCACTCGGCATGTTTGCACACCAAGGATTTTCCTGGGCTTCAAGCACAACGTATCTACTTCTCTCCTCCCTGGATGGTGCAAACATTCCATTGGATTCATCGACACTGCTTTTGGGAAGGTGTGAGGATTTACAACTTGAAACATAAAAAGTTTGAGCGTGCTCTTTCCATTTGTAATAGTGAGGAATTGATGCACGCTGCTCCTACTGAGGTCTGGATCACCCCGAATCTGAAATAATTAAGCGGGAAGCAAATCATTGATGCTCTAGCCATGTGTAATTTGTAAGGAATTGATTGATTGACCCTCCGAGGTTGGGATCACTAGGGATCTGTAAATAATCAGGCTTCTCTCATTTGTATTATATATACTCCATCCGTTTCAAAATAAAGATACGTTTAGGTCCGCAAGTTTGATGAAGTTTAGGTTTCTGCCTGAGTCGAACCCCCTCTTGAGGGCTTCCCCCATTGTTAGTCAGGTCGACGGCTCGATGCATGCAGGTCAGTCGATCACTTGATCAGGCCGCTCGTCAGCCTTTCAGACCCCTGCGTCATGCCCAATCGTCGACTCGGCCCTTCTTCTTCCGTCCGTCGGCGACTCAGACCCCCCCGCAGGCGGCGCTTCATGGCTGTAGGCTGTAACTGCCAGTATAGGCAAGATGGCGGCGATCCAGACGCAAGACGACGGACAGCCGCGCGCGGACTGCTTTGGGCTCTCTGCTAGGTAGGCCTTGTTCATGGGCTACATTAACCTGGCGCACCTTCCAAAATGCCAAGGCCGCCGTCGTCCGTCCTAAAACGTAGGGGAGCAGGAGTGCGAAGGTGTGTTGTGGAAAGAATCCAAAATGCGAAGAAGCTCTGCTTCGTTTGGGAGAGCTTTCTGCTACATCAGTCGTTTCAGTGGCCCCTCCCAAATGCATTAATTAATGAACCTAGAGCTATAGTAGCCAGCCAGTGAACCGAAGCTCGGCCCACAGTTTCCCGGCCCGCGCTCCCGTCTCCAGGATTTCCTTTTATTTTCACTTGGCGCATGAATGTCTACAGTAACTGATGATAACTGATCAAAACAGGACCACACGATACTTATGGTTTGTTCCTACCACCGTGCCCACACATGCGCATTGCGTCATCACGAGTTAAGAGCAGTAGTGTACACCGACTAATCTCTCCTTGTGTCTTCAGCTGACGGGCATTGGTCGTTTTGCAGCTCCGATTCCCTGAACGGGCACGGTTCACTCCGGAACATGCAAAGTCCACTTGATTAGTTAATATAAACTCAACTTGGCACATGCCGGGCCCAGCTTGTTCTCACACCCATCGCGCAGATACGTGAACGAAACCGGATGTGACTACGACGATCTGCTTGGCCCGCCCCCTGCACACCGCAGATCTTCTCTCAATAAAAAAAAAAAAAAGGAACGCGTCGACGTACGAACATTCCTGACCAAGGCAAGTGGGGAACTGGGCACGAATTAATAATCTCGCTGAAAACATTGTCAGCGATGCTGCACCACAAGCCTGCGTGTTTGTCTTTGAATGGACTTGACGGGGTTCATACGCATCACGTCGCCAACACATCAATGGTGGTGTCTGGTGTGTTGTGGCGGTGCCCAGGGCAATTACACACACATGCACTGCACGGTGTTTGGAGCCGCCGGGCGCGGTGCGCAACGATGCACGCTGCAACAACCGCGCGCGCCGGAAGAGGGCAAAGATGGAGGACAAGGGCACCGACGGAAAAGGCCCACCTGCGTACACGTACGACGTCGGCGTAGCTCATCGCTAGCTGGCGCCGCTTAGAACGAGACGACCAACAGCCGTACTGTACCGTGTGCAGTGTCCCCGGATGGATAGGATACAGACGTCCGTCCTGACGCCCCGCCGCGGTAGCTCGGGTCGCCACCTCGCTTGCTCGCTCACCCCGAGGCCGGTTGATCGGCGCACAAGAGACGCGTGATGCGCGCGGTCCGCTTAGTGCCGGCCGGGTTACCTTGTGCGCCGCACGGCCGCAGGGCCTACGGCGACGGCGTCGCTCCATACTGCGGGTGGCGGTCTTCTCTGCCGCCTTCTTTGCGTGCCACTGTACTATGGGGGGGCGTGCATACGGTGTGGGGAAAACGAAACAACAGCCACCTCCGCCGCTAACACTGGGAGCATGCGGGGCAAGGCGAGATCACTCAGCTCAAGGATGCGCGCTGTCACGGTTGGCAGTGTCTCCTGCTCGTCATTAATGGACCAACTAGAACTAACCGTCCCCGATTATGACAAGATGGTAAGTTTAATTAATGGGCAACTGCTGACACCGTTGAGCAACTAGCTCGGCAGTTACGAGTCGGCTGATTTGCGACCTCAGACGGCTCATTTCAAACCGATCAAATCATGTGCGACGAAGCCGGGACTCATAAAAGTTGGGAGGACTGTAGGTATAGGTGCTCAGCTTGCGAGTATACGTCTAAGGACACCATCAACATTAAAGCTAACTTATTAGCTCATATATAAACGTAGAAAAGATTAAAAAAATATCATAATGTGTTATAGTAGTATTAAAAAACGTGTGAGCGCAGTGTACTTAACTCTTCATGAAAAGTTATCGTGTTATTCTCTCTTCTTCTTGTTGCGTAAAGTAGAGCACACGATAAAATATCCGAGTTACTCTCTCCGTCCTATACAAACAATATGGATTCCGTGCTGGTTAAATTTTCTTAAGTTGACTAAATTCACAGAAAATACAAGCAACATTTATATCTCTAAATAAATTTATATTATAAGAATATATACAACGATCTATCTATTCTTTTTGCGGCTTACAATGATGTATCTAAGGTTATTGATTATTTACTGAAAACATATTATTATTTTACATATATTTGGTCAAAGTTAAACATGTTTGATTTTGCCGAGTAGTTGTTTTAACACTGTTGGAGCTACTCTAGTGTTCAAACGATATTGATTGATGGATGGTTTATGCGGTAGCTTCAACTTCCATTTATTTAGACTGATAGAGAATCTAGATAGTCGAAGTAGTGTTTGGTACTTCAATATAGTCTGGTACTGATCGAATTATATTCGTTTTTGACAGAGGGGAGTACTTCAAAAGATATTATATGTAGCAGTAAAAAGTATGTACACGACAATATACAGAAGTCAAATATGCTAAATATTTATGGCACGTTGACGGAGGATACACTATTACAGGAAGATTGTTCCTATTGTACGTACATATTCCAGTCTGCAACTCGCTCAATTAGCTTAGCTACAATTACTCTTGATATACGCTCAACCACCCGTCCACCCCTAGTCCTGTCAAATGCACAAACTGTTGCTTTCGTTGTCACAAGATGACGAGGGGTAGTTTGATGTCCAGCTCACGCCAAGTGAAGTGTGGCGTGGCCACCAAAGCTACTATGGCGTTGTGTGGCTAGAGAACTGGCCATCACACCTTGCTGAAAACCAACAAAGAAAATTTATGCCTCAACTTACGTGCGAGCCAAATAGCAGCCGGAAATGTGGCGTCGCGAACTACGCTCGCTCGGCAACCAACAGCCACAACGTATTAAGAACGCGGAAGATATAGTAGTGTACGCGCGACACCCGTGCAGGTGTACTGTGACTTGTGACCAGTGTATATTAACTACCCTCCTCGCATTGGGCGACATGGGAGAGCTAGCGATCTGTGCAGTTCCGTTGATCGGACCATCCCTGAAAGCAACTCGACATGGCTCCATCAGCCGATTCGGTTTCGAACGCTGTCAGTGTCAGCATTGAACCGCTGGATACGACACTGCACAGTACGGACGGGAATGGAGCGGCATCGTGTCGCGTGCGCAGCCCCAGCTAGCTTGGGCTTGGCTCGCTGCTGGTTGCAGGGCTCGAGTGGAGTGGCCATGGTGGGCTGGTGGCCAGAGTCATCCTACCAGAGCGTGGCCACATATGGCCGAGAGCGGCGAACCGCAAGCTGGCCGTGGATTGCTCAAGTCAGTGCCGACATCGACGACGTGTCAGGGTTTGGTGCATCCGTTCCGTTTCATCCCATCATCAGCTGTCGCCCAACTAACTGAAACTTCTAAGTTGTTAGCTGTCACTTTTCGCATTCATAGGACTCGCCATAGCTCGCACTAACAATTAATCTTTCCTAACAGCTGGTGTGACGCTGGATCGATCAAGTGTCGTCATCACCTACACCATTCAGCATCAGTCCTTCCAATTCCAAACCGTCAAAAACAAAAAAAGTTGGACCCATTTCTATCATCATTCGCAGGCGTTGCGTTGGCGTGCCCTTCAGGTCCACATTCCACGCTAACGCTAGAGTGCCGCACCACACCAGGGAGAAAAGAACATTGGTCCAATCTCTCCGCACTTTCTGCTAAAATTGCCTTCAATCGTGAGGAGTGGAGCATTCTCTCTATTGCCTTTTCCGAGCACTGGCTGCCGCGTGGAGATTTGGTGTTAGTACAGATGGAGATTCCAGATTATGGACAAGGCGTTGCCGTGGGACAAACAAATGGCACTTCTAGAAAACAATAACACGGAGCATGCATGCCAGGCACACCCCCGGCACTTGGGTCCTCCACTCAGAGGTGGATGGATGATGGATCTGGTTGATTTGAAAGCGATGCCGTGCGCCGCCCCGCGGGCCACTATGCACACTGCGCAGGTTCGGTGGGGGCGAACACATCATTAGTGGCACGCATGATGATCCATGATAATCACGAGCCTGGACCAGCTGGTTGACGTCTGTTTGGGTAAGCAGGACGTAGGCAAGCAAGCAACGACAGAACTTTGATCTGCCTTCCACACGGTCTATTTACACGTTCCATTTCTCCTCGATCAACAGTGGCGTAAATCAAGCTGGACTGCGAGCCAGTCTAATTTGGTTCGCGGTTGTTGGTAGCTATGCCCAGCTTGTTGGCTGCCATAGCTTTGTATTGTAGTAAAACAAACACCACCCCGGCTTCCGTATCTGCCATCAGCCGTGACGTAGCGTGTTGCGGCTTACAACCAAACACGGCCTATATAATTTGGTACTACTCGTAGCTTATGGATACCGATTATTCGAGAAAAAGCTTATGGATCACCGACATCTTGAGATGATAATATATAGCAATATTTGATAGTATCGAAACACACAATTAAAATATAAGAGTTTTGATTTCGGATACTTCAAGTTGTCAATATCATGTAGCTTGAGTTTAAGGGTATGATATGTGAAGATCCATATTAAAACTACCCCCTCCGTTTTAAATTATAAGTCACTTTGACTTTTTTGGTCTACTCATTTTGCTATGTATCTGGATATAGTTTTATGTCTAGATATATAGCAAAGTGAGTGAACCAAAAAAATTAAAGTGATTTATTAAGCAAATCATATTTGGTCTTATGGTAATGTTCAACTCGAATTAATGTTTTTATTGGTCTTGACTGGCAGGTACTAGAGCCTAGCTAGTGTTTTACAGATGGCTTAGCTGTCAATATTCAGTGGTAGTATTAGTACTATACTCAAGTTTTTCTTTTTAAAATACTAAAAATCTGCTTGCTACACTGTGGCTGTTTCATGTAGTTGCTACAATAGATAACAACTTTTTTTTTTTTTTGCAATAAGACTGCGGCTGTGACTAAAAAAATCTACAGCGAGCAGAACTGGTACCAAGTCAAATCATTTTAAATCTGAAGAAATTTATAAGGAAACTAAAATTATGATATCACTAAGTATAATCAAAGCTGTTTTAAAAAACTAGTAGAATCAAAACTTATCATAAGATTTTTTTTTCTAATATACATAATTTATGTAATATTAATACCTTTTCTATCAGTCAGCCCTGTCTGTCAGCAGGGCTGCAGCTGTTGCCGTAGAAGGTGCCAAATCTACTGGTACAGCCAATCCACAGCCGTCCAAACCGTTACAGAAAAATCACAGCCTAGCAGACCTTACAAGTAGTCAAACATTAAAAATTCTGATTCTGATAAGCTATAATTCGTCATTTTCTGGACAGAGACATCATATAATAGTTTATTATATACTAACTTCAACGATGGACCAACCCATCCGAACTCATCACGTACACGTATCAGTAGCAGCGCTGCTGGATACTGGTTGCTCGCCCGTGCCACCCACCAGTCCACCGCAAGAGCAAAATGCGCAAGCGGTTGGTCCGGTCCCTCCCCCACCACATTCTCCTGTCCCGATCGGATGCCAGCCTATCGCTAGCCGCTGACTGACACCCGGGCCTGAAACTTGCTTCAGCGAATAATGAGATGAAACAGACGCAAAAATGAGATAAAATAAAGCTGGTCAGAAACAGCCCTTTTCTCGGCGTGAGGTGGCGCCGATTGCGAACTCGTGGGCTGCTCTCGTTCCTGCTCGGCCTTCGCCCGCCGCTATATAAAGTTCGGCCGGGAGGATCATTCCAAAAAGTCCACACCTCCCCCACGCCAGTCTCTGCGGTGCGGGACTGCGGTTGCCCCCACCCCCTCCCCCGTCGTCTCGTCTCCTACCTCCGCTTCGGCATTTAGCGCCGCCGCGAGAGATCGAGGACGAACCGGAGACAGGATGGCCCCCGCCGGGCGCCGGCGGTTCGCCACCTTCGCCGTTGCGGCGATCGCTCTGATGCAGGTGAGTCCCAAGCTTATGATTCTCGACGGGTACTACTGCACTGGCGTGGGTGTCGTACTGTCGTTCGGTTCCGCCGCCGCCGCGCCGCCGCTGGCGCTCCGAAGGGTCGGGGGTTTTGGGGATGAGGTTTTGGTCACGCTTGGGGTCTCGAGCCTGCATAACCGCCTCTTGGGACTTGGGTTGCTACTATTTTTTACATGGCTGCATGAGGCAGATGCAATTTTGGTTGGAGCGGTTCGTAGCTGCAATTTTAGTAACTGGCGCAGAGTTACCCGGTTTTGGATTCTACCACTGCATTGTGGCTTTTCTGAGTTCCGTATAGGGGTGAGACATCCGAACTTGGAAGAATATTTGAGATTGGAATGCGTTTTACACGTCTTCGTCTGACCAATTTTTACTACCAGTAACTGAAATGTATTTTCGGTTTCGGGGATCGATATCGTGCGGTTTTGCCTCATTGGTGTTGGTTTTTTTTCCCTCGGTTGGGTCACCAACTTAGTTCGATTTTAGTTGAACCCGATGAAGTTTAGTTCGGCATAGTTTAGTTTTTTATCTTTCACTGTTGGGTTATACAGTAAGCTATGCTTGCCTCGTTGGTCATAATAACTTTCCGTTTTTTTATATATTTTTTTTTTTGCTTTGAAATGCATGCTACCACGATATCTTACGGGTTTGTTGTAATGTTTTATGATTTCCCCCCTTTTTATCACATTTTGATTTGAAGGGAATCTGCACCTTTAAAGTTGGATGGTCAACTTTGATTATTGTTATAATGTAATTTGTTGCTGCAATAGTCCTTGTACATGATTGGAAAATCAGCACGACTCTTTGCAATTCACGCCGTGATGTTCCTTAGTTGAACTCTGTTTTGCAGGCTTCACATGGAACTTCCATTGTATAATTATCTGTTTCCTCATGTTTTTCCACATTTCCACCTGGAGAATTGATTGCATTTATGTGCCCAATAAGCCAACAACTGTATTCCAATTTTAAGCTATTCAGAATTTGCTAGGTTATAGTTTCTGCTGACCCGGTGATGTCTGCATTAACCTTTTAATTTTATCTATAAAAGTGGTTTGTAGACTATTTCTGAAGTCTGTGGATTAAATTATGGCCATACTGCCCCCCTGAGCCTGAGGATTTGAAACCATAACAGTATCACCCAATCAC
>JALGXP010000409.1:0-34881 GCA_023333625.1 Bothriochloa decipiens | reverse complement strand
GGTTCATCCCAGTGCTCCAGATGCAGCACCTCCGAGGAATCCCACACGTGCAGGGAAGAAGCGATGGGCCTCTGGACTGCTAGGTCCACGAGGAGCAGAAGGCGCGAGCGTGGGGAGGGCAACGGCGGCTGTCAAAGGCATCTATCTCCCTGACCGTGCCCCTACCCCTTGCTTATATAGGCGTCCCCAATGAGCTCACGAGTTGGGAGGTCCATTAGTAACCCTAAGCCTTGTCTAATTCGGGTCCAACCCAAATTAGGCTTCCAGCCCCTTAAGCGTGCGACCCTATGGGTTCACGCACACATTGACATGGGTCGAGTACTCCTACTCGCCCAATAGTTGACAGCGGCCTCTAGCAAGGCGTGACAACTCCTATGCATACGCAAAGATCATATCAGACGAACCACTATGACCACATACAAGTTATTCCCTTTGCCACTCGATATATGGTTCAACTCGTGGGTTAACACTTAACCCAAGCACGACCATGCATTTGTTGATCCAATCACTTGAGTGATCCAGTGATATCTCTCTCGCGTAGAGAGGGGCAAATTCCATCTTAATTGTCTATGTCTCATAGCATGTTTCCCGACCACCCGAAGACCACCTTTATAACTACCCAGTTATGGAGCAGCATTTGATAGTCCCTGAGTAGGCCGTTTCACATCTTGAGTACATACCACAATCTTAGGTCTAAGGACATAACGTACATGACATGAATAGAGACTTTCTCATGTCGGGTCAGTCCAGCCTACATGTCTCACATGTGCCCACATTATTAGTTTGATATCTCCATGTCCATGACATGTGAAACATAGCCATCAACTAATAAAATGTGCTGGTCTAATATTCAAGTGTGTTCTCACAAGAACGCCGACCAGGGACAACTTTAGAATAACCATGCAAGTAAAGAGTTCCACAAAACAATTCACATAATTGCTAATCAATACAAGTTGTCTTTAATGGATATTCCATGAACACTTTATTAATCATGGATACAATTAGAATATTATCATCTACATGATTAGCTCTAGGGTATATTCCCAATAGTGGGGCGGCCTAGTGGGTAGCGTACGCAGGCCAGGGTCACAGCACGGGATGGGCCGCGACTGCTGCTGTGCGGACCATTGCGGGCGCGGGGGAGGCAGGCCTGGTAACTCGATCGCTGGGCCAGTGTGATGGCCGGCTGGGCCACGGGGCACGTGGGGAGAGCAGGCCGGCCTGGCAGCGTGGGCAGGGCTGGCAGCTGCTCCGAGCTGGTTGCCCTTCTCCTTTTTCCTTTATCCCCTTCTCTATTTCTATCATTAGCACTAAACCAAGCTATGCCATGATTAATTAGCAAGGTGTTAGTGTTAGAGAGTTAGCGACCATAGCACAAGTGCTTGGTGGGTCCCTTAGGGTCTCCTGGAGTGGTTGGTAGCCATGTCCATGGTTAGTAGCACATACATATACATGTGATATAAAGGTTACTTGATTTTATTAATCACCACATAAAATTAAATAAGAAGCAAATCAAACTCTTATAGTTAAAATACAAATGCTCCACGATCATCTGGTTCTACTTGTGTAACTATTGGATGTTTTCCTACATGACACTCACCAACCATTGGTTATTTTAGAAAAATTTTTGTTGGTTGTGATTTTTGGTGTTTGGATTTTTTAGGGATGTTAACCAAGATTTCACCTTAAAAGAACCCGACTTCTGAGATCCAAATCATGGAACACTTGGGGGCTTGTTGATGGGGGGCACCGGAGGTTCCCCAAGAAGACAGAATACGGACGGAGGATCAAAGAACCTGCCACCCAATTCGAGTCAAACACGGAGAAACACGAGGAGGAATTACCATATCTTAGACGGATTGTAATAGGAAAGAGTACGAAACTCTTAGTTTAGGACTCATTCCTAGAATCCGAATAGGAATCACAGAACTCGCAGTAGGCCTCGCCCTATATAAGGCCGCTGAGGGCACCTCTTGTAAACAGGAAGTACACAACATCTCCAAGCGAGATACACACCCAGACACAATCCCTCATACTCAACAATACAACGCAACAGGCTAACGCCGACTGGACGTAAAGGTCTTTACTCGACGCAAATCGAGGACCTGACCAAACAACCACACCCCAAAATTGTTCAAATGTATTTTGGTTCCAAGTAATGGGGTCCTCTCGTCCTTCGGTGACTACTGCCCAAAGGCCGAGCCCCGCTGCTTTGAGTTCTCTTCAGGTCACAGGTAATATCATCACAGGTGAGGTTGATTTTGGGTTCTTTTCTTGAAATCTCCTTCTGTTTCTTACAATGTCTTCCTCGTTTCTTACAATGTTTCTTACAATGAGGAGGTGTAGATTCCCCTTATCTGTAAGCCATAAGTACCTTGTGACTTCTTTTCTTTTGATCTTCCTGATTCTTTTTCTTGCTGGTGTTGCTGATTTTTCTCCTGCTTTGTTTTTATTCAGGCGGACGGAGGGTTTTGGGACCTCCTCTTCTCTTTCTCCTTCTATTGCTGCATATCTGTCTTCCATGGCACAATCTTTTACTTCTATTTCTCTTCTGGTTGTCCCCTTCAGGAGGGGTGTGGGTGGATTTAAGCGTCCTCCAAGGTAATTTGCTTATCAATATCTGAGTTCTTTTTTCTACTACGTGTCTTTTGCTTGATGTGCTTCGTATTTGTAGGCCTGGTGCCGCTAACTCTTCTGGCGGTCCGGGTTCTTCTGGTGGGCGTGGCTCTGACCGAGCTCCCGAGGATGAGCCGAGGGCTCATGATTCTTCCGTTGGTGAGTTTGCAAGTTCTTTCTGAGCTTATGTATTGAATGAGCTAGTCTGTGATGTCTGTAACTGCTTGGATCATCTTTGTAGGCCTTGAGTTGCTGGTTGGCCAAATGACCACTGTTGATTTGGGGTCCGACCCCGAGTTGGTTGTGTCGAAGGCGATGCTCGTGGAGGAACCTGCTACGGCAATTTCTGAGCCCCCTTTGCTGAGTCGGTGACTCCTGGAGTTGCTGGTGCTGGTGGGGGTGATGGAGGCAGCGGCGTTGTTCCTGATCCACCGTTGCTGGTCGGGTACTAGGACAAGGGGGTACCCTAAACCCTCGATATCTAAGAAAATTAGTCTCCGAACAATTAAAACTCGAATCACCAAAAAGCCCACAACCGCTTCTAAGCAGGGCCGTCGAGTGATACTGGGCCAATCCACGAACGGGATGAACTGGTCCGTATTCAGATAACTCGACGGGGGTTCTCGAGTGATGGAAGTCTGCCCAGGCGGACGACCCCCTGCTCGAGTGACGGAAGTCCACCCGAGCGGACGACCCCACATCGAGTGACGGAAGTCCTCCCGAACGGTCGACCCCCCGTCGAGTGACGGAAGTTCACCCGAGCGGACGACCCCCCGTTGACTGCTACTACCCCCCTCGATCCACCTACTTCCTGTACAGCTCTTAGAGCATTTAATGCTCCCACCGACTCCTGCCTAACATCGTGGCTACGGCAGGGTTATAGTGGCCAAGTACAGGGGTCGAATCCCCTTTTACCGTGCATACCTGGAGAAATGATGGTTCGTACTACACTGCGATGCCATGCTGGGCACTGTACACTGTCAGGCACCCCCTCGAAGCGCATTCGCCAGTGTCCGCACCGTATTCCCCGGGGCTTAGCCTTATCCGTTTAGGCCTCGACCCCCCTCGGCCACCCCTCGAGTCAGACCTCAACGCCTCCGGTCAGCACTCCAACAACTCCCGACGTGACTTGGACAGGGACCAGCACGTCTACACACGGGCACGGGTCTTTCACCAACCACCTGTGGTGTCATCGTGATGCCCCTGGAGGACCAGCACGTCTACACACAGGCACGGGTCTTTCACCAACCACCTGTGGTGTCATCGTGACGCCCCTGGAGGACAGCCATCGACTCCAAGCACGTTGCTACAGGGCAAGCCATGCCCGTGCACGCCTCTACAGCGACTATGACATGATCAACATCGCCCCCTCAACGTTACCACCTACAACAGATTAGGACTCCAGTATGCCCGTGCCTCTCCTTGGTCTATAAAAGGAGACACCGGGCACGTCGTAGAGGGAGAGGTTCTTTCCGGAGCCCGCAACGCTCAAGTCTTAGCTCAACCTCACTCTCTACACCTCCATTCTCGCTCGCTTGTATTCACCCCTGTACAAGCACTTTGGTGCAAGATAATACAAGTCTCCTCCCCCTCCACTGGATGTAGGGCCTTCGCTTGCCCGAACTAGGATAAAAATCATGTGTTCATCTTGCATCACCATCCGAATCAGGGAGCACGCAGTACACATTTACTCGTTGGCTTAGGGTACCCCCGGGTCCCGACACCGACATTTGGCGCGCCAGGTAGGGGGATCTGCGTGTCACTACCACTTCCCACCATTTTTCGGATGGCAAACTGTACACCATCGCTTCCGATCGCCATGGTGATCTGGTTCAGGAGTTTGGAGTTCATGTCGCTAGGCCACGGCCATGACATGGTCCTGCTCTCAATCGGAAATCCGAGCGAAAATAGTCCCGGGTCCCCGCGACAGGCCCCTCGCCAGTCTTGTCACCACGCCTCCCCGCCCAGGAGGAGGCGTGGCCGCTACAGCCACCATTGCCGCTCCGGGACGATGACCACCCCAGCTTCCTTGTCCCCGGCGGAGGACGCAGGGTCGCTAGTTGGGAACCTGGCTGACCTACGCCTGGGATTGGAGGAGCTGGGAGGTCTTGGCAGCTACCCCCAGCTTCATCCCCGCTATGTGCCTGCCGAGGGGACCGAGCGTGGTCTCTTCTGCGGCTGCGGCTTTAATGCCACCTAATCTGCTCCCACACGGGCTGTTCGACGCCCGTCGTCCGTTCCCGGTTGGTCTAACCAACACTGCCAGGTTGTACTCCTCCTCGATGAGCACCAACATGAGTGTGTATGAGGACCTCCCAGGACACCTCCTTCGCACCATCCAGGGCTTGCCGGCTCCTACGCCCGCCTCTGGGCACCTAGATTCCTCACAGACTCCTGGCCCGAGGCGCTACACCCTCAGTACGATGTGACAATAGCTAGCGGAAGAGCGTCGGGGGCAGTTCCCCATCTTCTACTCCGGCAACCCCGACTCCGATTCCGACCACTATGACCCCACGCGTGAGTGCTTTCACATTGGCGAAACCGTCGCATCGAGCAACGACACCGTCGACCCCGCTGCCATGGCCGCAGCTACGGCCACAGCAGGAGGTGTCCTCGTCGTGGTGGATTGGGAGGAGCAGCCACCTGTTGCATCGAACGATGCACGGGTGCCCTAGGACGCCCAGCTCGCGCAAGTCCGGGAGATGCAAGCCAAGCTCGACGACGATCGGGACCGTCTATGCCAGCTCGAGCGGACCCTCGAGCAGGGACGTGGACATCCACCCGGCGAAAGAGCTCGAGACAGAGCCCGAGAAGTCCACCGACAAATTGTCGGGGGAGACGCGATCGAGCGCCCCGTCTTCAACCGTGCCAGCCAGAATGTCGTTGCGGTGACCATGCTCCTCTGCAACATGCCGGCCCCCTCGAACCTTGAAGCCCGGCACATCCAGTAGGAGGTTTAGGGCCTCCTCGAGGTAGCCGCCGCACAGCAAGCCGAAAGCTCAGCCTTGAGACATCGAGGGGTGGCTTCGGGGCAACCCCCGAACCATCCCGACACAAGAGGCAGGGCTCGGTCCACCAAGTAGACTCTCCCCCACCAATGAGCGATCCTCATCCATGAACGCATCCGCGACTACCACGAGCCTCGAGATGCATGCCCCGACGTGAATGAGAATAGCAGACACAAGAGCGGTGACGCTGAGGCACGAGGGTACAGCGCATGTCGGGGCGGGCGTTACGACAGTGACGAGGACCGACATCGGTCCCCCGAGCCGCCGGGCCCTCGAGTCTTCAACCGGATGATTCGGAGGACACCACTGTCGAATCCCTTCTGTCGCCCCACGAGCCTCGTCAAGTGCAACGGTGAAACCCAGCCCGAGCTGTGGCTAGCCGACTTCAGATTGGCATGCCAATTGGGTGGAGCAAGCAGCGACCACGCCATCATCCGGCAACTCCCCCTCTTCCTATCGGACACCGCACGAAGGTGGCTCGAGGAGCTCCCCTCCAACCAGATCCATGACTGGGCCGACCTCATCAGGGTGTTTGAGGGGAACTTCAAGGGAACCTACGTGCACCCCGGTAATAGGTGTGATCTCCGGAGCTGCAAACGAAATCCCGAAGAGTCTCTCCGCGACTTCGCCCGACGCTTTTCCAATCAACGTACCGAGCTTCCCCACATCGCCGATGACGATGTGACCCTAGCTTTCATTGCCCGGACCACCTGCAAGGACCTAGTACGGGAACTGGGGCCTAACCCCCCCAAGACCGCCGACGAGCTGATGGACGTCATGGCCAATTATGCCGCCAGTGACGAGGCAGTTGGTGCCTTCTTCGACGACGGCCAGGGCAAGCGCGAGGCCAAGCCGGGCGACCCTAAAAACTTGAATCGAGGTACCAAGAAGGGTGGCAAGAAGAAGAAGAATCAGCGGGGCAAGCGCGAGAACTTCCCCGATGATCTCGTGGCCGCCGCTGAGCGCAAGAAGCCCCGAAGTCCTCGCGAGAAGGGCCTCTTTGATGAAATACTGAAAAAGCCGTGCCCCTATCACAAGGGGCCGGCCAACCACAACCTCATGGACTGCCAGATAAAGGACGGCGGCATGGAGGACGGTTTCCCCGAGGTCTATGACTGTTACATGATCCATGGGGGGCCCTCGACCCGGCTTTCATCATGCCAACGCAAGAGGGAGTGTTGAGAAGTCTTCTCCATGTGGGTCGCTACTCCCCAGTACCTCGACTGGTCTGATATGGCCATCATGTTCGACCATGACGACCACCGGACCACGTCCCCCGACCTGGGGTGTATCCGCTCGTCGTCGACCCCATCGTCATCAACACTCACCTTTCCAATGTGCTCATGGATGGAGGCAGCAGCCTCAACATCATCTACGCAGAAACCCTCGACCTCCTGGGGGTCCCGAGAGAAAAGCTCAGCCCGAGTGCCAGGGAATTTCACGGCGTTGTACTAGGGAAGAAGGCTCTCCTGTTGGCCGCATCGACCTCCCCATCTGCTTCGGCACTCTCACGAACTTCAGGAAGGAGAAGCTCACCTTCGAGGTGGTCGGGTTCCACGGCACATACCACGCCATCATCAGACGACCCGGCTACACCAAGTTCATGGCGATCCCCAATTACACCTACCTCAAGCTCAAGATGCCAGGACCCAAAGGCATGACTACCGTCGGCCCCTCCTTCGAGCATGCATACGACTGCGACGTCGAGTGCGTTGAGAACGAGGAGGCCATCGAGGAGTCCGCAATGCTGGCGGCAACCCTCGAGGCGTTCACAACCGAGCTTCCCGACCCCAAGCGCCACGCCGGCAACTTCGAGCCCGTCGAGGACACAAAGAAGGTCCTCCTCGACCCGAGCAGCTCCGATGAGAGGCGCTGACCATCAGTGCCATCCTTAGTGACAAATAGGAAACAGTGCTCGTCGACTTTCTCCGCACAAATGCCGACATGTTTGCATGGAGTCCTTCGGATGTGCTGGGCATACCGAGGGAAGTCGCCGAGCACGCCTTGGAGATACGAGCCAGGTCCAAACTGGTGAAGCAACGCTTGCGTCGCTTCGACGAGGAGAAGCGCAAGATCATCGGGGAGGAAGTCAACAAGCTTTTGGTAGCCGGTTTCGTCAAGGAGGTTCATCATCCCGTGTGGTTAGCAAATCCTGTACTAGTTAAGAAAAAGAATGGGAAATATAGGATGTGTGTAGATTATACCAGTTTGAATAAAGCATGTCCTAAAGTTCCATTTCCCTTACCACGTATTGATCAAATCGTTGATTCAACTGCAGGATGTGAGACTCTCTCCTTTCTTGATGCTTATTCTGGCTACCACCAAATCAAGATGAAGGAGTCCGACTAGCTCGCGACTTCCTTTATCGAGCTCGGGGTCCGGCATCTCGACGTTCGTGGTGACTCGCAACTCATGATCAACCAAGTCATGAAGGCCTCAAGCTGCCATGACCCTAAGATGGAGGCCTACTGTAAGGAGGTTCGCAAGTTGGAGGACAAGTTCTACGGCCTCGAGCTCAACCATATCGCCCGTAGATACAACGAGGACGCAGACGAGCTGGCAAAAATTGCGTCGACTCGAGGTGCTATCCCGCCAGACATTTTCTTGAAGGACCTGTAGGAGCCTTCAGTCGATCTAGGTGTAGGGGAAGGAGCTACAACGTAGGCGGTCGACCCCCTCCTCCTACCGAGGCACCCTCGACCGGGGCCGAGGTCACGGAGATCGAGGGGTCGCCTCCTCGGCAAGCCCCTGAACTGGACTGGCGCACTGCCTTCCTCGAATACCTTATTCAAGGGGAGCTCCCAGAGGATTGAATCGAGGCTCAGCGCATCGCTCGATGGGCCAAGACCTACGTTCTCTACAACGATGACAAGGAGCTCTATCGGTGAAGCCCCACCGGGGTCCTTCAGCGCTGCACACCATCGAGGAGGGAAGGAAGCTATCAAGGACCTACACTCGGGGCTTGTGGTCACCACACTACCCCAAGAACCCTTGTTGGAAATGCCTTTAGACAAGGCTTTTACTAGCCGACCGCAGTCTCCGATGCCATCAGTCTAGTCCGCTCTTACGAGGGGTGCCAATTCTACGTCAAGCAAACGCACCTCCCCGCTCACGCTTTATAGATGATCCCCATCACGTGGCCCTTCGTCGTGTGGGGGCTCAACCTCGTCGGGCCCCTGAAGAAGACAACCGGGGGCTACACCCACTTGCTCATAGCCATCGACAAGTTCACCAAGTGAATCGAGGCTCGACCCATCACCAACATTCGCTCCGAGCAGGCAGTTCTATTCTTCACCGACATCATCCACAACTTCGGGATCCCCAACGTCATCATCACCGACAACGACACACAGTTCACCGGCAAGAAGTTCCTGGACTTCTGCGACCATCATCACATCCGCGTGAATTGGTCTGCGGTCGCCCACCCTCGAACTAACGGCCAGGTCGAGCGTGCCAATGGCATGATTCTCTAGGGGCTCAAGCCAAGGATCTACAATTGCCTCAAGAAGTACGGGAAGAAGTGGGCCGCTGAGCTACACTCGATCCTGTGGAGCCTAAGAACAACACCAAGTCATGCCACGGGTTTCACCCCGTTCTTTATGGTCTACGGGTCTGAGGCAATCCTCCCCACCGACCTCGAGTACGGGTCCCCTCGACTAAAGGCCTACAACGAGCAGACCAATGAGGAAGCACTCGCAAATGCCATCGACCAACTCAAGGAGGCTCGAGACATGGCTCTCCTCAACTCCGTGAGGTACCAGCAAAAGCTCCGGCGCTACCATGATAAGCACGTGCACAAGAGAGACCTCCAGGTCGGCGACCTCATCCTCCATCGACGTTAGAGCAACAAGGGCCGCCACAAGCTAATCCCACCATGGGAAGGCCCCTTCATCATGGCTGAGGTGTTGAAGCCCGGAACCTACAAGCTATCCAACAACAAGGGCGAGACATTCATCAACGCGTGGAACATCGAACAGCTACGTCGCTTCTACCCTTAAAGCCTCGAGGCCTTGTACATTTTCCATGTCGTAAATTAATAAGAAGTACTTTCTCTTACAAGTTCAAACTTTTTATTTACATAAGGTAGCCCTGACTCTGCTTCATCAGAGTCGAGCGTCCCTCGGGGGATACAAAGGGGGGGAACCCCCTGAAGTTCCTAAAAACTCACATGTTTTTTCAAAACTCGACGTCTATTCTTCCTCACATGCCCTGATATGTGTCATCACTTATTTGAAAACATCACGGCAGTGTCCCAAGGTTCGAGGGTTGTCGAGCCGCTAGATCACCTACGCCTATGTGCTACGGTACCTCCACTCACTCCCCCTTCGAGGGGCACGACCGTGCACCGAGTTTACTAAGTGAAAATATAGTTAGGCTGACAGGAAAGAAAAGGACTTAAAACTCACAAAAATATGTATATATACATGCATAATGTTTCCAAGGCCCCTAGGGCCACACCGCTATAGTTTACAAAACTTAACTTGTTACATGGGCCTTCATGCCCAGATTTGGCTTACAGGCCGGCTTCTCCTTCTTCGTCAACACCAGGAAGGACCTCGGGCTCAAACAGCTTCACCAACCGACCACCGGGCTCCTCAGCAGCCTCGATCAAGGCAATGTGCCTCTCCTCGTTCTCGGCGTCGGTCTGGGTGGGGTTGCTGATGAAGCCGTGGGAGACCACCTCCATGTCGTAGGTAAAGCTGGAGCACATGACCGCCATCGCCCGCTTCACGCCGACGTGGAGCGCGTTCTGGACTTCCCTCGCGACACGAGTGAGCTCGTACAACCGGGTGATGAAGGAGCTCCCACGCACGTCACCCTCGACCTCCACTTGAGGTTCAACCTCGAAGGCGTTGTAGACCGAGGTGATCATGGCGCTGAGGGTGCTGGTCAGCTTCGTCTCAGCCCAGTAGGTGTCCTGGAGCATCTTGGCGCTGTCCTGAGTTTTGAGCAAGTCCTCATCGAGAGCTAAAATATAAGGCAGGGGTCAGCAATGACAAGAGCAACAGAGGCGAAAATCCTAAAGCTGAAGAAGACTTACTAGCGGCGTGGGTCTCGAGGGTCGTATACCCTTCCTGCAGCTCGGCGTACTCCCTCTGAGCCGCCTTCAGGGCACAGACCGCCTTCGTCCTCTCCACCCTCAAGTCCTCGATCGCCTTGCCTGCCAATATGATATCCTCCCTCTTCTCCTAGAGGGTTCTCTTCAGCATGGCAGCCTCGTCGGACAAGGCCTCGAGGTCCTCCCACGCCTCCTCCTGGGCTTTGGCGGCGTCGGCCCTGGCCTTGGCTTCTACCTCCTTGGCCTGGGTCGCCTCCCCTTGGGCCATCGAGGCATCCTCCCTAGCCTTCTCCGCTTCCCCTGGGCCTTGGCGGCATCCTCCTTGGCTTCGGTCACCTCCCCTCGAGCCGACGAGGCGTCCTCCCTGGCCTTCACCACCTCTTCCTGGGCCTTGGCTGCGTCTTCTCTCACCCTCTCCGCCTTGGCCTAGGCAGCCTCGACCGCCGCTTGCAGCTCAGGAACCTGCTCCCACTTATTTTTTGCCACGTGGATGAAGTGGGATTTGGCCTGAGAGCGCCTCTTCAGGTCCTGGGAACAAAGAAACACAAAAAAGAGGGGATATCAGATAAGCGAGTAAACCGACCCCCACACCGGAAGAGAGATCACATACCCTGAAGCATCTTGTCAAGTCCTCGGAGACGACTTTGACCGCCAACTGCAGGGCGTGCTGCAACCAGGCCCAGAACTACTCAGCGTGCTCCCATCTTCGACCTCTGCTGGGCCATTTATCACGAGCATGGGAGCATCGGGATCTGTCGGGTCGTGGAGTCGAAGAGCTCCCTGCCCCCAGTGAGGGAGGTCCCCCTCGATCCGCTCCTGTACCGCTGCCATGATGTCGTCCCCCATCTCGTCTGAACCGCCATGACGGAGGACTCAGTCAGCCAGCGTGGGGAACGATAACTCCGTTTCTCCCTCGGCCCTCGATGACCTAGCCTCCCTAGCCTTCTGCTTCCCCTTGGTGAGGTCGTTGAGAGCGTGGCCGTGCGGAGATCCCTGATCGACCGACGTCGCGTGTGGTGTCAGTACCGTCGCAACCATCTCGCCCGCCGACGCCCCTATCGGGACTGTTTGCGCGGTCGGCTGTCCGACCTCCCCCCACGCCGGGAAGTCCTCAACCGCCAACTCTTCTGGCTGGCTCGAAGCCAGCAGCTCCGCCCGCCCGCCATCCTGCCCCACCACCAACGGGGCCGCCTCCACCGGTTGCGGCTGCTACGGCTGGCTCGCTTCAAGCCACTCTTCCTACTGTTGAAGCTGCGCAGACTGGTTGGAAGCCGGCTGCTCCTCTTCCTGCTGCTTCTACAGCCGCTCCAGCTTCTACCGCTCCTCCAGCTCGTGCAGCCCATGTGGCCACGCTGACCCCAATTGCTGCTGCTGAGGGGTCTCAGCCGTCCCCTCTGCGTCCCGGGCAGAAGTACTGCCTCCTCGCCATCGACGACGATCGGAGCCTCCTCCGTCGACCCCAGTTCCTGGCCGCGGGCTGCGTCCCTGAGTCCAGCGACGTCGGGAGACACGTCGGTCTCCTCCCGGCTCTGGGTCACATCCCCCGCCGCGGCCCTCGGGGCAGTCGAGCCTGCAAAGGAGGTAGCGCTCGTCAGCCTGCCTCGAGTCATGGCGGCGCGGGCCTCCGCAACCCAGGTAGCCACCGCCACCGCATGGGGCGTCGAAGTAGCGCCTGGCATCGATGCCACCATCTTCACCGTGGCGTCGGTCTTGAGCCACTTCACAAGGAAGGGAGCCGCCATCCCTGGCGCACGCTTGACCCTAAATCACGCACGAGCAGGAGATGCTGAGAACACCAGAAGCGTTAAAAAAGAAAAAAGGGAGAGGAGAACCCAAGTCGCCGAAGACTTACCCCACGGAATGAGGGGCGCCCTCTTGCCCACCTTCGATCCGCTCGGGAGCTTTGGAGCCCCTTCGACGGGCCCTTGTCTGAACCCAAGCCGCTCGGAGCCACCACCGACGACGTCCTCGGCGTTTCTTGCTTCTCTGAGGCCGATCGGCTCTGGGTCTGCGCCCCGGGTGTCAAGGGCCTGCTCCAAGGTGGCGGTGTGCTGGACCCCCCGTGAAGGAGTTAGAGGCATCCGAACGACGACCTCCCCCGAGCGGAGGGGTCGCTCGAACCCTGCCCCCGGGGCTACTTCGAGGCCCTTGTCGCCTGGCCCTCGACAGGCGCCGAGGTCACCCTCGATGCAAGAGAGGATGACCCCATCCCGACGGTTTCCTACGTAGAAGGGGCGTCAGCCGGGGCCATTCAGGGCCTGCACCCCTTCGTCATCGCTGTCCTCCTCCTCCTTCCCTTCCTCTTCTGAGGGGGACTCCTCCTCGGAGAGCCCCTCACGCCTTTGCTTCGCCCAGCGCTAATCACGCGGCTGGCACTTGAGGCTCCGCTCCTTCCTCTTCTTCTTCTCCTCATCCTTAGTCTTCTTCTACTGCTGGGCGACAAAGCACCTCGCCTGCCGATCAGGATTATCTTCCCTGACCGAGGGCATCGACACCCTAAAATATATGGCCTGCTGCGTACAAACCCACGACAAAAATACATGAGGATGAGTTGGAGAAGAAAGAGAGAAAGAAATCTGAGAACAATATAACCATGTACCTACCAGCTAGATGTGGCCGTCGTCAGGCAGCATCGGGATGCTGTTGACTTCATACGGCGCGAAGGAGCCGGCCACCACACCCCTCACCCGCCTTGTGACCTCCTCGGGGGGAGCGCCTCGGCCGACATCCAGCACCCCTCGAGCGGCGCCTCGGGGACCATCTGGTCCAAGCGCAGCGGGCGCTGCATCAGCGGGAGAACACTCAGCCCTCGCTCGCGCAGAGTCCTCAACACGTCGAGGAGCGGGTTTAGCCGCGCATGACGCTCCTTCACAACGCTATGAGGCCAGTGCTCCAGGCGCGCCGCGATGCTACGTCCGGTGTAGGGCAGCAACCAGCCCTCGTCGTTCCAGATGTAGAACCATCGGGCGTGCCACCCGCCGTGGCTGGACATCAGCCCCGTCGGGATGAACAGCTCCAGCCGCTTCAAGGAGAGGTTGCAGCAGCTGGCACGAGCAATGCTCCTCCTCCCCTGCAAGATCGGCTTGGTGAAGAGCTCCCCATGAAGAGATGGAGCCACAACTCCCAGTGCGGCTCCATCCCAAGGTACCCCTCGCAGACGGTGGCATAAATCGCCGCGTTGGAGATGGCATTGGGGGAGAAGTGCTGCAGCTCGACTTCGTAGTAGTGGGTGAGCACCCGCATGAACCGGCTCGGTGGAGACCCGAGCCCCATCTGGTGGTACTTGATGAAGCTCACCACGTACCCTTCGGGTGGGTTCGGCTCTCGTTCCTCCTTCGGCGGCACCATCCACTCCGGATGGTCGGCCGAGACGACGGGGCGAAGAAGCCCATCTTCCACCAACCCTTTGAGCTCCTCCTCTATCACGATCGATAGGAGCCAATCCTCCGGGGGAAGAAGCTCCAGTGCCATGGCAACCACGCGGATTTGCTCGGCGGACGGATGGGAGGGAAGGTTTCCAATGTTTTCTCTCTTTTTCTCTCTCTCACTAACAAGCAGGGCAGCTAAGCTCTCCAGTGGTGGCGGCGATGAGTGAAGGAAGGCAAGATGAGGAATGAACGAAACCCTATCCCCCAAACTTATAGGCAAGCAAAGACTAACGGGTGGATCCGACCTGGAGGCAGGTAAATCTTTTGCATTTATTGCACCTACCTAACCAATCTCTCGATCCTTCGGAATAGAAACACGCGTTGACCGCGTAGACTCTAGCCATTGCATGGGTCCACCACGACTGTGCGGCTCTCACTTCCACCTAAAAACATGCGCTCGACGAATGGAAAGAGTTATCCACGGACGGAGCCTTCAACGGTAAGGAACACGGGCCCTGGCCCCACATAGAAATCTCGAGGGAGCGAAGGCTGGCCCTAGAACAGGGTTCGACAGCCTCCCTCGAGTGCCAGAGTCAGGGATGACCAAGGGGGAGCTGACACGAGTCCCTTGCTTGAGAACGAACTCTCGAGGCCCCCTCGGACATATTCAAGGCAAAACTAAGGGTCCATTTCAGAATCCCCTCGAAGGGAGGCATCGAGCCACCGAACTCGATCGAAAGGGGTCGGCATCCATGGGACCCGTTGATTTGCTTCGATAAGAGCACCTCCGGGCAACAAGTCGACCCCTATCGAACCAGGCACGAGCTCTTGCTTGAATTTCCTGATAACAGCTCACCCGAGATGTCGGAGCTCGCCCAAACGAGGGTAGCATGGCGCTTCTCACCCCTCCTCCTGGCGAAAGGGAGTGTGAGGGTCGAAACAAAAAGGACGGGCTCATTTTTGATCGACCTCGACGAAAGAGGCCCGGGGGCTCGCTCGCAACCGGACGGCCTCGATGAAAGAGGAACCAACCATCCGAGGGCTCGATCACTCGAGCATGCTTCAGTAAAAAAGCACAAAAGCCCTCGAGCGAGTATTCTACTCCCTCGAGGCCTTTGGGGCTACACCTGACGGGTGCGCTCACGCGCACCCTTCGGAGAACGACCGACGCTATGAATCCAGAGCCTCTGCGTGAGTGCCAGCACTCATATAGAGACTCGAGGGCTACTGTCAGGTACTAGGACAAGGGGGTACCCTAAACCCGAATCACCAAAAAGCCCACAACCTCTTCTAAGCAGGGCCGTCGAGTGATAGTGGGTCGGCCCACGAACGAGATGAACTGGTCCGTATTCAAATAACTCGACGGGGGCCCTTGAGTGACGGAAGTCCGCCCAGGCGGATGACGCCCTGCTCGATTGATGGAAGTCCGCCTGAGCGGACGATCTCCCGTCGACTGCTACTACCCCCTCGATCCACCTACTTCCTGTACGGCTCTCAGAGCATTTAATGCTCCCACTGACTCCTGCCTAACATCGTGGCTACAGCAGGGTTATAGTGGCCAAGTACAGGGGTCAAATCCCCCTTTTACCACCCATACCCGGAGAAATGATGGTTCATACTACACTGCGACGCCATGCTAGGCATTGTACACTGTCAGGCACCCCCTCGAAGCGCGTTCGCCAGTGTCCGCACCGTATTCCCCGGGGCTTGGCCTTATCCGTTCAGGCCTCGACCCTCCTTGTCCACCCCTCGAGTCAGACCTCGACGCCTCCGGTCAGCACTCCAACAACTCCCGACGTGACATGGACAGGGACCAACACGTCTACGCACGGGCACGGGTCTTTTATCAACCACCTGCGGTGTCATCGTGACACCCCTGGAGGACAGCCATCGACTCCAAGCACGTCACTACAGGGCAAGCCATGCCCGGTGCACGCCTCTACAGCGGCTATGACATGATCGGCATCGCCCCCTCGACGTTACCACCTATGATGGATTAGGACTCTTGTATGCCCGTGCCTCTCCTTGGTCTATAAAAGGAGACGCCGGGCACATCGTAGAGGGAGAGGTTCTTTTCGGAGCCTGCAACGCTCATGTTTTAGCTCAACCTCACTCTCTACACCTTCATTCTCGCTCGCTTGTATTCACCCCTGTACAAGCACTTTGGTGCAAGATAATACAAGTCTCCTCCCCCCTCCCCCGCTGGATGTAGGGCCTTCTATTGCCCGAACCAGGATAAAAATCGTGTGTTCATCTTGCATCACCATCCGAATCAGGGAGCACGCAGTACACGTTTACTCGTTGGCTTAGGGCACCCCCGGGTCCTGACACCGACACCGACCGCCACTACTTCTGGTCCGGTGGATCCGGAGATGAGCCGTCCTCGCCTTTGGCGGCGTTGAAGGCTTGCTTCGATGATTTTACCACCAAGTTCGGTGGCATGGTGCATGTAAGAATTCTTCCTTGGTCTTTAAATTTGTCGATTGTCTTGCCATTTTTTCTGATTCTTGGTTCTTTCTCTTTTAGTCTCTCTGGTAGGATCAGGACCTTCTCTTTGGTTGTGCTGAGGCTGCCGCGACTACGTCTAGCTTCACCAATCTTGAGCGGGATCAAAAAGAACTCGCCCAGGTGCAGGTGGAGCTGGAGCGCGAGTGTGGGCAGCGTCAGGCTACAGAGGTGACCTATCAGGCCAACTGGCTGAATCGTGTCGTCAAGAGGAGGCGGTGAAGATCCACGAGCTTTGGAGCTTGCCTTCACCGTTAGCCTTGCAGATCCACTAGCCAAAGACGAAAGTTGTTCCCATTGAGAAACTCATGTTGAAGGTGAGATCCGTCGAACTCTCAATGTACAATCCGCCGAATGCCCCTACTTGGCGCGCCAGCTGTCAATGTTTTATCACTGATAGCCCACCGCCGGGGCTACCCGAGAGGGTGTTTTTGTTTGGAGGAGCTTGGCAGACTGCGAACTCGACGGATGCGGCAACAAGCTTGATGAGACAGACGATTTTATACTGGTTTGGGCCCTCGACTTTCATGACCGGGTTCTTATCTTTCATCCACAACAGATGTGCTTACGACGTTCTTCGTGGCTGAGATGTATAACAGCATGTCTTCTTGTTTGGTGGCACTAATATGGGTGATGAGGCTAGATAATGCTTGAGTTTTTCAGAATCTTCGTTTGCCTCCTCTGTCCACTCGAATTTGCCTGTCTTCTTTAACAACTTGAAGAATGGAATGCCTTTTTCTCTGTAACACCCTAAAATTTGCATGATTTTAAAATAGCCAAAATGATTTAATTATGCATTTGTGTGAAGCATTAAACATAGAAAATAATAATTTTTATAAAAATAAAATCATTTATAGGTCAAGAAGCATGCTTGTGCATTCATGCTGCTGCATAATTTTGTTGTGATGATTGGTTTTGATCAACTCTAAAAAATGATTTCAAAATCCTTTTGAAAACTCGTTTGCAAAATTGTTCAAATGAAAGGAAAGGAATTTATTTCCCTCTCACCCTTCTTTCTCTCCATTCTGGCCCAAGTAGCTAGCTCGGCCCACTCCCACCTCCCTATCCCGCCTTGGCATTTTGGCCTGAAATCGCCCAAGCTGGCTGGTACCCTCTCCCTTCGTCCTTGGCCCGAAGGCCTTTCTCCTTATTTGCAATCCGCTCCACCTTTTTCTTTGGGCCGGCCCAAGCAGCAGCTAAGCAGGCCGCCTCTCTCTCTTCGCTGTCCGACTGACGAGCTGGCCCCACGCTGTGTTTTACTGACGTCAGGGACCCACCGTAGTCATCCCCTTCCTCTGCTCGTGTTCGAGCAGGATTCCACTGCCGAGTCCGCCCCTACCCCGACACCGCCCTGCCTCGCCTTTCTCCGTCCCACGCACCAGCGCCGCCCTTTATCTCGAGCTCAAGCCGCCGCAAACCCTAACGCCGCCGCCCAAGCTTGAGTTCACCGTTTTGCTGCTGTAGCTTTGCAATCAACAAGTTGCCGAGATTCTCTTAGGTCTTGTGAATTCTCTGAGATTGATTTATCTCCTTCTCTTGCTCTTTTTTGCTCAACGTGTGCCGCCGAACTCCGCAGGTCGAAGCTGTCCGCCACCATGAGTCATGCTACCCTCGTCCGTAGTCCATCCCATCCTTCAAATCTTGTCTAGGTGAGCTTGCATCATTCTTCTCTTCCATTTGGTCCAGGTCCCATGTCATTTTGTGGCCGCTAGGGCCAGCTTCAAGTTCGCCGGTGGGCTATCCTTGCGATCGGCAATGGCCAGTGCCGCGCCGGTCGTTTACCCCGGCGAGCATCCTCTCTCTCTGTCTCTTCGATCTAATCTGAGCCGTTCAACTCAGATCAAACGGCCACCAGTGGCCGATACCCTTTTGGCTAGCTATTTTGCAGAAAACCCATCGAAGATCTTTCTATTTAATTAAGAACCATTTGCGGCTTTCGCTGGGTACGCTTAATTCTCTGGAAGGCGTATTTCCTTTTAACAGATTCAAAATACGTTTTCCTCTATTTATAGTTTTGCCCCTGATTTCAAAAGCTTATAACTTCTTCGTTTTAGCTCTGATTTGATCTGTTCAAATTGCATTAGATTCATAATTTCATCATATACATGTTAGTATCACTTTTAGATTTATTTCCAGTATTTGAAAATCGAGATTTATATTAATCTATGGACACATGATTTTCCATATCATGGTGTAGCATCTTTGTTGGTGTGATGAGTGATTGTCAACATGTCCAACACTTGTGGTTGGCGGTTGGTTCGGTGGTTCTACTGATCCCCTGGCACAGGGTTATGTGTCGAAACATGTCTCTTGGCTTGTGATGTGCAGGTGTGAAGTCCGGATGCGGTGGCAGCGGTCGGGAGAAGGTCAAGTAGGGCGTGTCGTGCTGACGGACCGGGTGCGGTGAAGGGCGGACGATAGGCTTGGACTGATGGACCAGATGGCCGGGTGGCCAGCTGTGGTGGCTGACACTTGGGACATCGATAAGCGCAAGCGTACATGGCGGGGGATGCGTACGGGCTACGCTACTCGCGAGGAGGTTTGGTGGTTTGTCCACAAAACCATCGGCGGGGGACGCATATGGACTACGCTACTCACGGACGGTTTGCTGGTTTGTCCTCAAAACCATCGACGGCGGGTTTTGTGGGTTTGGGCCTCAAAACCCGTGCGGATGTCCCGATGCGGATGGATGGCACGTGGCGGCATCGGGGGATTGCGTCGAGGCAAGGCTACCGGTGAGAAGGCGCAGTGGCCGTCGGATCAGAAAATCTCGAGTTGGACCATAGTGCCGTTGGCTTGGTGGTTCGCTCTAAAAAATATCTAGGGATAGAAGTGGAATTGTGTACTAGGCATATAAATAAGAGTGGACTGCCCCCACTCAGATTTGCCTCAGTCATTTTTTGTTTTTCCTTTTCCAGTATCCGGCTAGCCCCTTTCTGTTTATGTTCTTGTTTAGAGGTCAAAGAACAAATTCTTGTGTGATGTTCTCCAAAGATTTTTGAGTGGGAAGAGGATGACCTGATCCCTCCTCGTGCCCTCCGGGTGTTGATTTTTGTTTTGTGATTTTCGTGCGTCTCTGTGTTGTGTTGACTTTTGGTGGTATTTGTGGACGAATTTTTATTCATCAGATTTGGAGTGATGTGGCTCGTTCTTTTTGCGCTGATTGATGCTTTATTGAGTGATGAACTAGATCACCAAGTGATTTGAACCAATTCCACTCGTGCATCAATAAATCGCTAGATTTGCATTTTTGGGGAAAAACTGCGTTTTTGGCCTAGATTTTCTTTCCCCGGCCATTGAATTTAAATTGAGTGTCAATTTCTTGGGGATAGCTTTCCATCTGCCTTATGATGGCCTATGCAAAATCAAGTGTCGATCTGTATTGATCTGATCCAGTTTTCGTTGATTTTCCCTCTCACGTCGCTACTGCCCAGAGCAGGTGTTCTTTCCTAAGCTTCGTTCGTTCTTCGCTTTCTGAATGCGTGAGGGATTCTTGTGTGGGGCCTAACAGCAGTGCTACTAGCATTGTGTGCTCAGGCATCGAGTGAGCTCATTTGAGCAGCACTTGCTGACCACCGTGATCGACGTGGTCCCGACCAGTTCCCGACTAGTTTCTGACCAGTTCCCACTACCGTGATCGACGTGGTCCCGACCAGTTCCTGACCAGTTTTCGACCACTTGCCGACCACCGTGATCGACATGGTCCTGACCAGTTCCTAACCAGTTTTTGTCCTGTTGCCGACCACCGTGATCAACGTGGTCCCGACCAGTTCCTATCCAGTTGCCAACCAGCTCCCGACCAGTTGCGTTTGATCTCCGTTTCTATCTTTGTCTCTTGCATTGGCTTTGTGGTGTTCCGCTGTGTTCCTAGGGAACATCCACCCACTAGTTGGGTCGTGGAATCACAGTATTTGGTTTGCGTGTCTGGCAGTGAAGTTAGGACAGTGGTCTAAATATTTCACGAGAAATTTGTACGGCTCCCATTCACCCCCCTCTGGTCGCCGTTTTTGATCCTTCAATTGGTATCAGAGTCGGTAAGGATCACTTCCACCTTAATCGGTCCGTGATCCGCAGAAGGCGACATGGCTTTGAATCACCGACCGGGTAAGCCACCCCAATTCAATGGGGAGAACTACTCGTATTGGAAGATTCGAATGCAAGCGCATCTCTTGGGGATTGATTCGCATGTTTGGGAGATCATTAAGAATGCTAATTACATGGTACTTGATGCCCGTGTCAATCAAGACCAGATCAACCAACACAATACAAACAACATTGCCCGTGCTGAGCTTTATGCTGCTCTTTCGATTCCTGAGTTTGATCGTGTTTCTGATTGTGTGACTGCTCGTCAGATCTGGAGGAGGCTTCAAAGCTTCCATGAGGGTACAGCCCATGTTGAAACCCGACAGTATGAGATGTACAAGCGTGAGTACGAGAACTTCACCCAAGTTGATGGGGAGTCCGTTGATTCGATGTTTTCTCGCTTTACCACCATTGTGAACAACATGTAGGCTAACAATGCAGCTATGCCCTGTGATGATCATCAGAGAGCACTCAAGCTTCTATATGCTCTAGATCGAAGGGTCTGGGAGGTCAAGGTGCAGGCGATCATCGAATTGGCCAACTACGAGACTCTCACCGTGGATGAGCTGTTCAGCAAGCTCAAGTCCACCGAGATCGACCTCCAGACGTAGGCGAGGATCAAGAATCCGTCTGCTCCTGCCATGGCTTTGGTGTCAGGTAACTCAAGTTCAAGTTCTTCTTTGGCTAACCCATCACAGTTGTCTCTTGCTTTGTCTTCTCTTGTGTCTGCAATAGAGGAGCACATGGAGGCTTTTGGGGATGATGAGCTGGCGCTTGTCATCAGCAAGTTCTCTCGGTTTCATAACAACCGCTTGAACCGTCGACGTGGTGGCAACAAGCAAAGTTTCTTTGGATGTGAAGAGCTCGACCACTACGTCGCCAACTGCCCCAACAAGAACAAGAGCTACTCCGGCAAGCACGACTACTCCAAGCACAAGGACAAGCATGAGTCGTCCCCTCGCAAGTACAAGTCTAAGAAAAACTTCAACCCTGAGCGCATGAAGAAGAAGTACTTCGAGCAGCTAGAAGCAAAGCAGCGAGCCCTCGTCATGTCTTTCAGCGATGTCGACTCTGATGGTGACTCTCCTCCAAATGATGATGAGTCCAAGAAGAAGGTCGAGAACAAGTTCAAGGCTTGAGCTTCTACGTGAACAAGCGATGAGGAGGTTACTGCACCACGGCATTTGATGACACCATGCTAAACCAAGACACTTTGCTTATTCGTGCTACTAAAGAACGCAATGACTTCAAGGCTAAGCTTCTCAAGGCCTTAGATGAACTTCAGCGTGTCGAGAAGGATAGAGTTGTTCTGTCTAACAAGACTGAGTGCGATGAATGCGCTGTTCACATGTCTAGTCTTGTTTCTTTGCAGTCTAAGTACTCTGCTTTGGTTGAGAAGTTGGATAGGGCTGGAGCTGAGCCTGTTTTGTCAGGTCCTTGCAAGTCTTGTGCTAAGTTGTGCTCTGAGCTTTCTGAGAAGGTTGGTAGGATCGCTTTTCTTGAGAAGTCTAGTGCGGATGGTGCTAGTGCTCAGTGTCTTTGTTGTGAGGCTTTGGAGCTAGAGCTTGCTAACTGTAGGCATGATAAGAGAAAGACCGAAGAGGAAAACACATTCCTTCGGCACATGTTGAGTTGGCTTTCTTGCAGTGAGCAACAATTGGGCATGATGATGAGTCAGTACAAGAGGGGTACTGACACAATGGGTTTAGGCTTTGCTTCAGGTGGGAAGGATAACAATGTCTTTGGCAAGGTTGGTGAACATAGTGGTTTGAGCGTGAGTGAGAAACCCACCAATCCTCCCAAGCTCATCAAGATTAACTCACCTAAGCCCTCTGATCCTACCAAGCCCATTGTGAAGGATGCAGTGCTTGAAGAGCCTCCGAAACCTCCACCTCAGAAACAAGTGTGGATTCCAAAACCTTACCACCACAGGAACCCACTTGACACTCTGCCAAACATCTCTGATAAGCCCCTTCCTAAAGTCAGGCCACCTCCAAGAGTGAACCATGCCCACAACAGAGTGAGTCATCCACCACCTAGAGAGAGGTGTACCACTGTGACTATTACAAGAGGGATGGTCACTTGTTTGAGTTTTGCTTTAGGAGGAAGAGAGATAAGAGGCATGGGTTTGAGCTTTACCAGCAGGACATGCATCGCCCACATCTCATGGCATGCATAGTTCACCCGCTCAGAGGCATAACACTAGACCAAGAGGTGCAAGATCTCAAGGTGCTAGGCCTCAGTTTGTGAGACCACGTGATGGTCGTGCCTGGCGTGGACCAAGTCATCCTCAATATGACTCCAGGTCCCATGACAGTGGCTCTCAGTCCTACACTTCTAGCAGACCACATTTTCTCTCTCGTGGTGATCGCTTCTCTCCCATGGGACAGGGCATGTGTGGTGTTTTTCCTAAAATTTTTCCAGGGCAAATGACCCAGCACTGGTATTCTCCTCAGTTTACTAACCCCAGTGTTGGATCATTTGCTCATCCCATGTCTTTCTATTGATGCAGCATGGAGGCTTGGAGAACATATGGCTTGTTGATTCTGGGTGTTCGCGCCTCAAATTTGTTCTCCAGCCTCAACCCCATGACCTGCAAGGAGTACATTACATTTGGGTACAATGGTAAAGGTACGGTGCTTTCTTGTGGGTCGGTAAGGCTCAATGAGAACTTTGTGCTCAAAGATGTTGCTTTGGTTTCGAGCTTGCATTTCAATCTTCTTTTGGTTTTGCAACTCCTTAGAGATGGTTTCGAGGTGCGCTTTAAGCCGTCTTTCAAGCATACTTGATTCGCAAGGTGATCTTGTGTGTTCGATTGTACCTTTTGTTTTGTGCTGATTTTTCTCACTCTTTCGGCACTTCTCGGTTTTTGGTGGCAGGCCCTTCTTCTGAGCTTTGGAAGTGGCATAGGAGGCTTGGTCATTTGAGCTTTGACTTGCTTGCAAGGTTGAGCTCTCTTGATCTAATCTGAGGATTGCCTAAACTAAAGTTTGAGAAGGACTTGGTTTGTCACCCGTGTCATCACGGGAAGATGGTTGCTGCTTCTCATTCCTCTATAAACCAAGTGATGACCAAACAACCCGACGAGCTTCTTCACATGGACACTGTAGGTCCAGCTCGGGTTCGGTTGGATGGTGGGAAGTGGTACGTTCTTGTGATCGTGCATGATTTTTCTCACTATTCTTGGGTCTATTTTATGGAGTCTAAGGATGAGGCGTTTTCCCATGTGCGGGAATTGATTCTTAGGCTATAAAATGAGCTTCCCAAGAATGCCATGAGAGCTATACGCAGTGACAATGGCACTGAATTCAAAAACTCTCATTTTGAAGTCTTTTGCAAATCTTTAGGTCTTGAGCATCAGTTTTCTTCACCTTATGTGCCTCAGCAGAATGGGATTGTTGAACGCAAGAATCGGACCCTTGTTGAGATGGCCAGGATGATGCTCGATGAGCATAGGACTCCTAGACGTTACTGGGCTGAAGCGATCAACACAGCTTGTCACATTTCAAACCGTATTTTCCTTCGAGCTTTTACAAAGAAGACTTCTTATGAGTTGTGGTTTGGGCATCCTCCCAAGGTGAGCTACTTCAGAGTTTTTGGATGTAGGTGCTTCATTCTCAAGCAAGGTAACTTAGACAAGTTCGAGTCTTGATCTTCTGATGGCATCTTTCTCAGTTATGCCAATCATTCAAGTGCATATAGAGTCTTAACCTTGAGACTAATCGCGTCATGGAAACTTGTGAAGTTACCTTCGACGAAACCACACCTTGTTCTTCTCCGGTCTTTGAGTGTGCAGGTGATCAAGAGACGGGTGAAAGCATCTTTGTGGAGGAGGAGCAAGACAATGCCGATTGGGTGCTTCCGAGCCGATTCCATCGGCTGCCACTGTAGACCCTACGACTACTACATGGTTCGAGGCCCCGATCCTTCTTCTTCGACTTCATGGGGGCCGGACGACCAGTATCCCTCTCTTGCACCTGAGGGAGTTCCAGCTACGGTTGAGGGGGAGGCTACTTCATCAAGAACAACGCCTGTACACATTCAGCGTCATCATCCTCCTGAGACCATGATCGGTAACCTCAACCAGCGTATCACTCGCAACAGGTCATATGAAATCTCTCATTTCGCACATTCTGCTTTTGTTGCCGATTTTGAGCCCGAAGATATTGGACACGCTTTATCTAATGCTGATTGGGTCAATGCCGTGCATGAGAAGCTTGAGAACTTTGAGAGAAACCAAGTTTGGGTCCTAGTTCCTCCACCTCCACAGTGTCATCCCATAGGTACCAAGTGGGTGTTTAAGAACAAGCAGAGTGAGGATGGGGTGATTGTTAGGAACAAGGCTAGATTGGTTGCTCAGGGGTTTTGCCAGAAAGAGGGGATAGACTTTGAGGAAACCTTTGCTCCTGTTGCTCGTTTAGAAGCCATTAGGAACCTTTTGTCCTTTGCAGCTTCGAAAGGGTTCAAGTTGTATCAGATGGATGTCAAGAGTGCTTTTCTCAATGGATACATAGAGGAGGAAGTATATGTGAGGTAACCCCCTAGTTTTGAAAAATCCTAAGCAACCAGACCATGTTTATAACCTCCACAAAGCCTTGTATGGTCTCAAACAAGCCCCCAGAGCCTGGTATGCTAGGTTGAAGTCCTTTTTGCTTAGGAAGGGTTTTTCCATGGGCTCTGTTGATAAAATTGTTTCTCCTCAAGCAAGGCAAAGACATTCTCATTGTGCAGATATACGTGGATGATATAATCTTTGGTGGCTCTTCACATGCCCTTGTGGCAAGGTTTTCTGATTTGATGAGCAGGGAGTTCGAGATGAGTATGATGGGCGAGTTGACATTCTTTCTCGGGTTGCAAATGAAGCAAACTCGAGAAGGCACGTTTGTGCACCAAGGCAAGTACACCAAGAACCTATTGAAGAAGTTCGACATGGGCGAGGCCAAGCCTCTTTCGACGCCCATGGCGACTACCATTGCCTTGGATGAAGACCTTGAGGGAGAAGCCGTGGATTAGAAGGAGTATCGCAGCATGATCGGGTCGCTGCTATACCTGACGGCGACGAGACGGATATCAGTTCGCGGTCTATCTTTGTGCGCACTTTCAGTTTTCACCGCGCACGTCTCATCGTCAAGCCATCAAGCAGATCATAAGGTACCTTCGTTTTACTCCTGAGTTCGATCTTTGGTACTCGACTGCTTCCACCCTCTAGCTTTTTGGTTATTCCGATGCTGATTATGCTGGCTGTCGTGTTGAGAGAAAGTTAACTTTTGGTACTTGTTAGTTTCTTGGTTTGTCTCTTATTTCTTGGTCCTCTCGCAAGCAGTCTTCTATAGCCCAATCCACCTGTGAGGCTAAGTATGTTGCTGCTGCCACTTGTAGCTCTCAGCTTCTTTGGATAGTTGCTACCTCGAGAGACTTTGGCTTAGATTTCACCCGAGTGCCACTTTAATATGACAGCACCAGTGCCATAAGTGTAGCCAAAAACCCAGTGCTCCATGCTAAAACCAAGCACATTGAGGTGAAGTACCACTTCCTAAGAGACAACCAAGAGAAAGGAACCATAGACTTGAGATATGTCCGCACCAAGCACCAGGTAGCTGACATTTTCACCAAACCTCTCGATCAAATCCAGTTTGCACACTTGCGAGGGGAGTTGGGTGTCTGCTTCCCATTTTAGTTGTGGGATGCTTTGTATCTTCTAGAGTAGTCTTTCTTCTTTTCCCTTTGCTTTTGTTTTTGTATCATATTGCATTGCATCTCATCGTGTATCATATATCATGTGTTTAGTTTCACTTGTATAGCTTGTTGATTAAGGTTATGCTCTTGTTGATATGTCTTATGGATACATGATGGCTATAGTAGCTTAGGCTCTTTTTGATCATCTTGATACATGTTATGAGCTAAGCTTGTTTTATAAATGTGAACTTGCTTAATGAATGATGAAATCTGAAACATTCGCCTTTAAGATGGCATCTAGCATGTGTAGGATGTGTTGAGATCCATGTTGCTTTCAAATGTATGCTTTAGTTGCTATGTCTCAGTTTCTTGAATCATATACCTAGCTCGGATCTCTTGATATCTTTGTGCTAAAACTTGATGTCTAAGCTAAATAATGATGAAAATGCTTTGAAGTTGGATCTTTACTGTCCCACGGCAATGTCACGAGACTGCTTCTCATTCTCTCGAGTGAGATGAACTCGGGCATTGTAGTGCTAGTCCACAACCACTCGTGACGAGATGGCTTCCCACTTGCACAAAGGGATGAACTCGGCGTGGTTGTAAAAGATAATGAAAATAACAAAATTTTTCGACGGATAGTTTGATATTCTCTCTCATACACATGTCTAAAAGTAACCTTGTAACCTGCTGTAACACTCTGATCAATGTTGAAGCTACAAGTGTTAAGTGCTTCCTTGAGACATGATGTATGATCGTTATATGGGGTAGTTCACTTTTGTATACATGTGCTAGCACTAGTTTGATCTCCTGCTTATATTTGATATGTGCTATCCTCTTTGGTGAACACCTTTTATGAAATATGCTTAAAACTGGTCAAAATGCTTCCTCTCCAACCGTGATGTTGAGGGCGTCGCGAGCTTGGAAGGACTGGGTGATGTCTACCTCGAGCCCCTTGATACGCTCTGAGGAGTCACTGACCTCCCTCTCGAGCCCCCGAATGTGCTCCGCCGATAGGGAGAGGTCCTCGAGGGCCTTTTGCATCTCCCTCGGACCTTGGTGGCGTCCTCCTTTGCCTGGGCCGCCTCCCCTCGAGCCGCCGAGGCGTCCTCCTTGGCTTTCTCTGCCTCTTCCGGGCCCTAGCCAGGTCATCCTTCGGCTTCACCATCTCGGCTCGAGCAGCCTCGAGCTGGTCTCGCAACTCGGGGACCTGCCCCCATCCACCTTACGTCATGTGGATGAACTGGGACTTGGCTTGGGAACACATCCTAAGGTCCTGAAACGAAAAAGCACAAAATACTAAGAAACCAGGAGGAAAATAACCTAGTCCCAATATAAGGAGGAGCAGGTCACGTACCGTAAGGGCTCGGGGCATGTCCTCGATGGCGACGTCGATGGCCCGCCGCAAAGCGTGCTGCAGCCATGCCTGGAACTCCTTGATGTTCTCCCAATGCTCGACCTTCGCCGGGTCATCCATCTCAAAGAGGGGCGCGTTGGGATTGGTCGGGTCTTGGAGTCGAAGTGCCTCCCGACCCAGCAAGGAAGGTCTCCATCGACTCTCCTCGAACAGCTGCCTTAATGTGGCCTGCCATCTCGGCCGAGCCACCATGACGGACCACCCGGTCAGCCAAGGTTGGGAACGACGACCTGACCTTCCTCTCGGCTCCCGATGACTCGGCTTCTCCAGCCTTACGCTCTCCTTAGGCGATATGGCCAAAGGCGTGCGGGCCGGGGCGGTATAAGGATCCCCAGGCGGCCCACGCCCCAGCGGGCAGTGGGCAAGGCATCAGTGCCATCGCTACCACCCTAGATTCTGACGCGTCTGCCGGGACCGCCCGCACGATGGGCTGTCCGACCCTCCTCTAAATCAGGACGTCCTCGGCCGCCGGCCCCTCTGGCTGGCTCGAGGTCAGCAGCTCTGGTCGCCTATCCTCCTTCTCCTGCTGTAGTTGACGCCACAAGCTCGAGGCCACCATCTCGCCCGGCTGCGGCTGTTGTCGCAGGCTCGAGGCCGCTGGCTCTTCCAGTTGTAGTAGAGGCGACGGGACCACGGTCGATGCCTCCTCCTATCGCTGCGAAAAGACTAAAGGCGCCGTTGCCTACTCTCCTTGCTGCCACTGCTGCGGCTGGCCCGGCACCTGCCGCTCGCCCTCCTGCTGCTTGTGCAGCCGCTCCTGCTTTTGCCGCTCCTCCAGCTCGTGCTGCCCTTGTGGCCATGCTGGCTATTGCTGCTACTGTTGAGGGATCTTCGCCACCTCCTTCGCACCACGGGCAAAGGGATCCGCCCCCTCATCCTTGATGGTAATCGGGGCCTCCTCCGTTGACCCAGGCTCCCGACCACAGGCGGTGTCCCCAAGCCCGGCGGTGCAGGGTGACGCCTCGGTCAGCTCCCGGCTCCGGTCTACGTCCATCCCCGCCACGGTCCTCGAGGCGCTCGAGCCTGCAACAAAAGCAGCGCCCGTCAGCCTACCTCGAGTCATAGCGGTGCGGGCCTTCGCAACCCAAGCAGCCACCGCCGTCACCCAGGACATCGGAGTAGCACTTGGTGTCGAGGCCGTCACTCTTGCCGTGGCATCGACCTTGAGCCGCTTTGCGCGGGAGGGGGCCGCCGTCTCTGGCGCGCGCTTGACCTTGGAAGTACACACGAGCAAGAGACGCTAAGGACCCTTGAAACGCCAAAAAAGGAATGAAAGCCCCAAGATACCAAAAACTTAGCCCACGGGGATGAGGGGTGTCCTCCTGCCCACCTTCAACCCGCTCGGGGGCTTTGGAGCCCCCTTCGACGGGCCCTTGTCGGAACCAGAGCCGCTCGGAGTCACCACCGATGACGCCTTCAGTGTCCCTTGCTTCTCCAAGGCTGACTGGCTCTGGGTCCGCGCGTTGGGCGTCGAGGACCTGGTCTGAGGCGGCGGCGTGCTGGACCGGCCCCGTGAAGGGGCCGAAGGCATCCCTCCACGCGTACGACGCGACAATGACCTCCCCCAAGTCAAGGGGTCACTCTTCCTCTGCTCCCGGGGATGCTCCGAGGCCCTCGTCTCCTGATCTTCGACAGGCGCCGAGGCCGCCTGTAACATCCCTAAAAATCCCAACACCAAAAATCACAACCAACAAAATTTTTTCTAAAACAACCTATGGTTAGTGAGTGTCATCTAGGAAGACCTCCTGTCATTGCACAAGTAGCACCTAAGGTTAGATGAAGCATTTGCATTTTAATGACAAAGTATGATTTGCTTCTTATTGATTTTATGTGTTGACAATAAAATCAATAACCCTTTATATCACATCTATTTATATATATAAATATATGCCACTAACCTTGGACATGGACCCCACATGCCCCATGAGACCCTGTGGGACCCACCAAGTATATGTGCCATGGTCACTAACCCTCTCACTGACATGATCATGGCATAGTTGGATTAGAGGCTTGGGAAGAAATAGAAAAGGGAAAGGAAAAAGGAAGAAAATGGAAAAGGCCAAAGCTGCATCGAGAAGAAGGGGAGGAGAAGAAGGTGGGGGAGAAGACCGACGTCGGAGCCGGAGCCCGTCACCGCTACCGTCGTCGCTCGAGCCGCCGGAGAAGGACGCGGAACTGCTGCTCGACTACACCAAGTGAACCGTGCGCTCTTCTTCCTCTTCCCCGAGCCAGAGTAGCCGCTGCCTCGCCCCCGACCACTGCCGTGAAGCTGAGCTTGCCCCGCTCGCGTCCATTGTCGCCGCCTAGCTCATCGGCCGCGTTCCTGCTCCCCTCTCTACTTTTCACTTCATTAAGTACACACACGGCTCCGCCATGTCCTAGAACGCCATTCTGGCAACCTCTTAGGGCCTGGCAATGACCACAGTGAGGGCGCGCCGCTTTGCCGCCCATGGTCGCCATGGCGTCCTGGCCGCCGGACGCCGTGGCCACCATGGCCACGCACGCCCCCGGGAGCCTTCGTTAGCTGCGACAGCAGGTCCATGGAGCTCCTAACAGCTCCAATCGTGAAGACAGAGGAGAAGTTGGTGCCGGATCGAAGGCTCACCGAAGAATTTCACCAGCATCGCCATCCGCCGCCGTTGAAAACCTCACCGTCGGCCACTCGCTTGGAGACCGTTCTCCCCAAATTGAGGCCACCTCCTCGTTCGTCATGACCCTGCGATGCCGTACCCACCGCCCAAGCCTACTCCAAAGCACCACGGTGCCCGGTAGTCGTGGCACCACCGTCCTGCGCCATCGTGTCACGTGCGCCGGGGAGCCGAGTCGCCGGGAACCAGCCGCATCGCCACCAACGCGCCCGCCTGCCCCTAGCGATGCTGTAGCCGTAGCCCGAGCCAGCCTAGCCAGCCGCCGGCGTAGCACCGCTCGTTGCTGGCAAGGTCCGGCCGTGCCCAGCCGCGCGCGGGCAGAGGAGAAGGGGAAAGAATTCCCCTGCCCCGGTGCACCAGGTCCACCATGGCCAGCATGGACCAATCATAGACCGCCACCTGACCTTCCTATCCTTGGCTCACCATGGACCGAGTCCAGCTAGCCTTAGGCCACAGACCGAGCCCGTTAACAGCCCAGGCTGCCACGTCACCCATCTGTCGGTTTGACACGTGTTCAGGCCGAGTCAGCCCAACCCGGCCCTGCCCAGGCCTGCCGAGGCCCAAACGAGGCCCGTGGGCGTTGACCGTTGACCCCGGGCCCACCAGTCATTGACTGCTGACCGGTCCACCCTCCAGCGCTGATGTCAGCATGACGTCAGCCCTGCGCCACCACTGCTGGATCCGCAGTGCCACGTGGATCAACCAGATCATGCAACGTGTCAGCCTCTGGTTAATCCGCCCTTTTTCTTTAATAGAAAATAGATTAAACTTTGGAAATTCATAACTAATTCATACGAACTCCGAAAAGTATGAACCAAGTGTCCAAATTTTCATAAAAATGAGCTCTACATCATAGGCTTATGTATGGTTTCATTTGGAGTTATTGGATTTTATTGATTCTTTGTGTTAACTCTATAGGAGTCGCTAACGCGACTCTTACGTTTCATTTCAGAGGAGGAGCTGCTTGAGAAGGATGACCCTGACTACGAGGAGGAGCTTGGTGACAACTATGCAGGTGCCACATCCTACCCAACCTCATAGATCCTATTATGCATGGCATAATATCTAGTTTGCTAGAGCTTTATTTATAAATATCACCTGTGATAGGTTGCATGATAGAATTGCCTATTGAAGCCTTTACCTTGTTACAACCTTACTCATGCACACCCGCTGATAGGCTAGACGCATGCTTATTTACTCATGATGCTTTACTTCTACTACGCTTTATATCTGCGATGTGATGCGTGGTGGAGTATGGATATATGGATAAGGCACGTGGTGCCATTTTACTCGGGGAGAGTGCTGCATGTGTCTTGGGTGTGTGGTGAGGGTTTGAGTTGATCGGACAGGATTCTACGATGAGCCTTGGGAGAGTCTTGCCGAGGGGTGTGTTCTGGGCATCCCCGTGAGAGGTGCCTGTGGCGGGTACATGGTGAGGTATATGGTGATCCCGGGGTGAGAGCCTTCATGGAGCGAGGCCTCGGGTAGGAGGTGCTGTTATAGCACGGACTATTGTAGTCCCTATGAGAAGATAATCCTGTCTGATCCCCCTAGGACCTGATATCTGTTAAGAATCGAAACCTTGGGACCTACGTGCTCACCGCTCGCTCCTAAATGAGCGGGTGACGGATGTCTGACTAGCTAGGACGGTGCCACTACTACTAGGTTGATAGCAGATAGTGTCGGGAGCTATAGGCATCAGCACCCACACCCTCCTTAGACAACATAGTGACCTCGGGGGCCCAGTACTATGTCTCACAGTCTCAGTGTGCCGGTGGTATTCCGGGATGTCCTAGTACTAAGTGGTAGGGTGGCATCGCATTGGTTAGAAAGCAGCCGGAATCAGCCTAGGCGGGGCACCGCCGGTGATGGTGATCTTGTGGTTACGGGAGTACATGCTCTGTAGAGTTTTGAATCTATATATAGTCTGCGGCCTTGGTTTGGCCTTTCCCTCGACCTACGCTTATCGGGAGTAGTGAGATGAGTCCTTCTCTTCTTTCCCCTGGTGTTACCCTTTCTGGCTGTGAGCCGCTGAGACAGGCTCCGAGAGGGAGTTGGACCTGTCGACTGAGTGCGAGAGGGTGAGATGTGTGTGATGATAGGATAAGAATGATGATGGATGAGAATGGGTTAAAACTTGATGTATCACTATTATATAATGATGGTTACTACTTGCATAGGAAACCACAGCCAAATAATAGGTCTCTTGATTATATCCATTGCATCCACCAAATACTACATAGCAAAAGAAAAGCATAGGGTGGGATGAGTGGCCAGTATAAACCGTACTAAAAATTATTTAGCAGGTGAACCCGACTACGACTTCGATGATGAGGAGGAGTAGATGTCTCGTTCCTACGCTCAGGCTTCTTTTGGAGATTGTTGTTACTTCTGCCTACCGCAGCTGTTCTAGACGCTGCTACTCTGATGATTCCACCAGTGTGGCGATGGACTATTTATGTAATCCCTTCTAATTGTACTCTTTTGTTTGAAGTATGGATTTCTGTATGAACTATTGCTGGATAATGTGATGGTTCAAGCTTCGAACTATTATATTATTCGCCATTCTGTGTATTTTCCCTTCGTGGAAAATTGAGGATGTTTCAGTTGGTACCAGAGCCATGCTTGACCCTAGGACGAGACCCATAGGGTTGGACGATAGATTTAGGAGATCCTTGATCTCTCTCGGTTATACACCGACCACTGCATAGGGCATGGCTTACCTCTCTCTACAAAACTTCTAATTCCATTCTCGTGTCAACTTGCAGATGGATCCCAACGCGCCACTTGGCCCGTTGACGTGGACGTCATTAAGTACAGACTCGACGGAGCAAAGTATGGAGGCTACGCTCATGTGCTTCGTGAGGTTCTCACCGAGCTTGGTGTTCCGTGGAGAACGTAGAGTACCTTTGTCGTGGAAAGTCCGCCCTTGGAGGAGGCATTGAGGGCTACAAGGCAGTCCGCATCAACGTGCCTGCAAGCATGGACGTGCCTGGAGTTGCTGCCTTCACCGACTATGCCTTTGACAACAAGACCAGAATTTGTGTTCAGACCGTTTCACGCCAGGCACTTCGCACTGTGCTGTGCAACGCGGCTGACCTGAAGGACAGCTGTTTTCACCTGCTCCCTCGTGCCCTCGCCCACCAGGGTACTTCGAGAGGAGGTCACCGCCGAGCAGCCTGCCAGAGTTGAGCACAACCCTTGCCTCCGTACTTTCGAGATGTACCTGCAGTGCCAGGACATGTACATCACCGAGCTGGAGCGAAAGGGGTGCCGTGATCGTCACTACCTGATGGAGGTTGACGAGAGGATCCGCAAGTCAGAGGACAAGGAGGCAGCCTATAAGCAGAAGATTGCAGACCTAGAGCGTGAGTTGGCGTGCAAGGAGCACACTCACCGGGACCAGATCACAATTCTGATGAATGAGAAGGGTAAACTTCAAATCCATGACAGCCGTCTCATCAGGAAGATTGGTGAGCTTGAGACCACTATAGCTGATAAGAACAAAGACATTACGAAGAGTTTCCAAAAGCAGAGTCAAGATGCCGCCTACAGGGACAAACTCCGTGAGCAGTGTAAGGCTCAACGTGAGAAGTTGCTGCAGGAATACACTCTTGCTAACTACAACCAGGGACACCTGATCAACTACGTCCACAAAACAGCATACCTCATGGACAAGCTCAATCTTACCATAGAGGCTTGGAAGAGGTCAGATCACAAGAGAGTCAGAGAGTTCCAGGACCTGCAGGACAAGCTTCCCTTGCGAGCCCATAAGAAGGTCAGGGTAGAGACATTCGAGCTGGGGCAATCTCGCCTCAACTTGAGTGAATGCCCCACCACTAGACTCAGCGGACAGTCAGTGCCCACTCCTCAGCTTTAGGAGGCCCATCATTACATTTCTCATCTTCAGATGATCGACGAATAGATCCAAGCTTCTGGCATCGGTATTCCCACATCAGCTTACAGTTTGGACTAGTCCTCCGGGTTGGTTAGCAGTATTGAAGGATCAGGAGAAATGTTGGGCCCTGCGTGGCCATATGACCAGTCTCATCATGTTGTTGAGTAGATTGTCCACCCCTTTTGTTAGAACTACCTACATGTAGCACGTTCCCGCGAGTCTCCTAGCGTAGCTGTTAGGGACATCGCCGTGTAATAACTTGATGTAATGGATGTTCAGATTTTATCGCATCTTTATGGATCTTCATGCTTCTTTGTATAAGTGTTGGATAGATTTAAATTCTATTAAATCATTTAAGCAATTTTAATTATTCCATCAATTAATGTCAAGTTATATCACATGCACTCATGCCCTAGTCCTATATATGTTAAGCAGGATGTCCACCCGTCGTTCCTACCGCCTGAACAACCGCTCCCCTTCACCTGCTCCCCTCATGGGCCATGGACGCGGTCGTGGTCGTGGTCATGGATGCATACCCCTCAACCTTGAGGAGTCACCCCCCGGTGCCACCCCAGGGAGCCACGCGATGACTACTACAAGAAG
>JALGXP010000408.1:0-34886 GCA_023333625.1 Bothriochloa decipiens | reverse complement strand
GGTTCATCCCAGTGCTCCAGATGCAGCACCTCCGAGGAATCCCACACGTGCAGGGAAGAAGCGATGGGCCTCTGGACTGCTAGGTCCACGAGGAGCAGAAGGCGCGAGCGTGGGGAGGGCAACGGCGGCTGTCAAAGGCATCTATCTCCCTGACCGTGCCCCTACCCCTTGCTTATATAGGCGTCCCCAATGAGCTCACGAGTTGGGAGGTCCATTAGTAACCCTAAGCCTTGTCTAATTCGGGTCCAACCCAAATTAGGCTTCCAGCCCCTTAAGCGTGCGACCCTATGGGTTCACGCACACATTGACATGGGTCGAGTACTCCTACTCGCCCAATAGTTGACAGCGGCCTCTAGCAAGGCGTGACAACTCCTATGCATACGCAAAGATCATATCAGACGAACCACTATGACCACATACAAGTTATTCCCTTTGCCACTCGATATATGGTTCAACTCGTGGGTTAACACTTAACCCAAGCACGACCATGCATTTGTTGATCCAATCACTTGAGTGATCCAGTGATATCTCTCTCGCGTAGAGAGGGGCAAATTCCATCTTAATTGTCTATGTCTCATAGCATGTTTCCCGACCACCCGAAGACCACCTTTATAACTACCCAGTTATGGAGCAGCATTTGATAGTCCCTGAGTAGGCCGTTTCACATCTTGAGTACATACCACAATCTTAGGTCTAAGGACATAACGTACATGACATGAATAGAGACTTTCTCATGTCGGGTCAGTCCAGCCTACATGTCTCACATGTGCCCACATTATTAGTTTGATATCTCCATGTCCATGACATGTGAAACATAGCCATCAACTAATAAAATGTGCTGGTCTAATATTCAAGTGTGTTCTCACAAGAACGCCGACCAGGGACAACTTTAGAATAACCATGCAAGTAAAGAGTTCCACAAAACAATTCACATAATTGCTAATCAATACAAGTTGTCTTTAATGGATATTCCATGAACACTTTATTAATCATGGATACAATTAGAATATTATCATCTACATGATTAGCTCTAGGGTATATTCCCAATAGTGGGGCGGCCTAGTGGGTAGCGTACGCAGGCCAGGGTCACAGCACGGGATGGGCCGCGACTGCTGCTGTGCGGACCATTGCGGGCGCGGGGGAGGCAGGCCTGGTAACTCGATCGCTGGGCCAGTGTGATGGCCGGCTGGGCCACGGGGCACGTGGGGAGAGCAGGCCGGCCTGGCAGCGTGGGCAGGGCTGGCAGCTGCTCCGAGCTGGTTGCCCTTCTCCTTTTTCCTTTATCCCCTTCTCTATTTCTATCATTAGCACTAAACCAAGCTATGCCATGATTAATTAGCAAGGTGTTAGTGTTAGAGAGTTAGCGACCATAGCACAAGTGCTTGGTGGGTCCCTTAGGGTCTCCTGGAGTGGTTGGTAGCCATGTCCATGGTTAGTAGCACATACATATACATGTGATATAAAGGTTACTTGATTTTATTAATCACCACATAAAATTAAATAAGAAGCAAATCAAACTCTTATAGTTAAAATACAAATGCTCCACGATCATCTGGTTCTACTTGTGTAACTATTGGATGTTTTCCTACATGACACTCACCAACCATTGGTTATTTTAGAAAAATTTTTGTTGGTTGTGATTTTTGGTGTTTGGATTTTTTAGGGATGTTAACCAAGATTTCACCTTAAAAGAACCCGACTTCTGAGATCCAAATCATGGAACACTTGGGGGCTTGTTGATGGGGGGGCACCGGAGGTTCCCCAAGAAGACAGAATACGGACGGAGGATCAAAGAACCTGCCACCCAATTCGAGTCAAACACGGAGAAACACGAGGAGGAATTACCATATCTTAGACGGATTGTAATAGGAAAGAGTACGAAACTCTTAGTTTAGGACTCATTCCTAGAATCCGAATAGGAATCACAGAACTCGCAGTAGGCCTCGCCCTATATAAGGCCGCTGAGGGCACCTCTTGTAAACAGGAAGTACACAACATCTCCAAGCGAGATACACACCCAGACACAATCCCTCATACTCAACAATACAACGCAACAGGCTAACGCCGACTGGACGTAAAGGTCTTTACTCGACGCAAATCGAGGACCTGACCAAACAACCACACCCCAAAATTGTTCAAATGTATTTTGGTTCCAAGTAATGGGGTCCTCTCGTCCTTCGGTGACTACTGCCCAAAGGCCGAGCCCCGCTGCTTTGAGTTCTCTTCAGGTCACAGGTAATATCATCACAGGTGAGGTTGATTTTGGGTTCTTTTCTTGAAATCTCCTTCTGTTTCTTACAATGTCTTCCTCGTTTCTTACAATGTTTCTTACAATGAGGAGGTGTAGATTCCCCTTATCTGTAAGCCATAAGTACCTTGTGACTTCTTTTCTTTTGATCTTCCTGATTCTTTTTCTTGCTGGTGTTGCTGATTTTTCTCCTGCTTTGTTTTTATTCAGGCGGACGGAGGGTTTTGGGACCTCCTCTTCTCTTTCTCCTTCTATTGCTGCATATCTGTCTTCCATGGCACAATCTTTTACTTCTATTTCTCTTCTGGTTGTCCCCTTCAGGAGGGGTGTGGGTGGATTTAAGCGTCCTCCAAGGTAATTTGCTTATCAATATCTGAGTTCTTTTTTCTACTACGTGTCTTTTGCTTGATGTGCTTCGTATTTGTAGGCCTGGTGCCGCTAACTCTTCTGGCGGTCCGGGTTCTTCTGGTGGGCGTGGCTCTGACCGAGCTCCCGAGGATGAGCCGAGGGCTCATGATTCTTCCGTTGGTGAGTTTGCAAGTTCTTTCTGAGCTTATGTATTGAATGAGCTAGTCTGTGATGTCTGTAACTGCTTGGATCATCTTTGTAGGCCTTGAGTTGCTGGTTGGCCAAATGACCACTGTTGATTTGGGGTCCGACCCCGAGTTGGTTGTGTCGAAGGCGATGCTCGTGGAGGAACCTGCTACGGCAATTTCTGAGCCCCCTTTGCTGAGTCGGTGACTCCTGGAGTTGCTGGTGCTGGTGGGGGTGATGGAGGCAGCGGCGTTGTTCCTGATCCACCGTTGCTGGTCGGGTACTAGGACAAGGGGGTACCCTAAACCCTCGATATCTAAGAAAATTAGTCTCCGAACAATTAAAACTCGAATCACCAAAAAGCCCACAACCGCTTCTAAGCAGGGCCGTCGAGTGATACTGGGCCAATCCACGAACGGGATGAACTGGTCCGTATTCAGATAACTCGACGGGGGTTCTCGAGTGATGGAAGTCTGCCCAGGCGGACGACCCCCTGCTCGAGTGACGGAAGTCCACCCGAGCGGACGACCCCACATCGAGTGACGGAAGTCCTCCCGAACGGTCGACCCCCCCGTCGAGTGACGGAAGTTCACCCGAGCGGACGACCCCCCGTTGACTGCTACTACCCCCCTCGATCCACCTACTTCCTGTACAGCTCTTAGAGCATTTAATGCTCCCACCGACTCCTGCCTAACATCGTGGCTACGGCAGGGTTATAGTGGCCAAGTACAGGGGTCGAATCCCCTTTTACCGTGCATACCTGGAGAAATGATGGTTCGTACTACACTGCGATGCCATGCTGGGCACTGTACACTGTCAGGCACCCCCTCGAAGCGCATTCGCCAGTGTCCGCACCGTATTCCCCGGGGCTTAGCCTTATCCGTTTAGGCCTCGACCCCCCCTCGGCCACCCCTCGAGTCAGACCTCAACGCCTCCGGTCAGCACTCCAACAACTCCCGACGTGACTTGGACAGGGACCAGCACGTCTACACACGGGCACGGGTCTTTCACCAACCACCTGTGGTGTCATCGTGATGCCCCTGGAGGACCAGCACGTCTACACACAGGCACGGGTCTTTCACCAACCACCTGTGGTGTCATCGTGACGCCCCTGGAGGACAGCCATCGACTCCAAGCACGTTGCTACAGGGCAAGCCATGCCCGTGCACGCCTCTACAGCGACTATGACATGATCAACATCGCCCCCTCAACGTTACCACCTACAACAGATTAGGACTCCAGTATGCCCGTGCCTCTCCTTGGTCTATAAAAGGAGACACCGGGCACGTCGTAGAGGGAGAGGTTCTTTCCGGAGCCCGCAACGCTCAAGTCTTAGCTCAACCTCACTCTCTACACCTCCATTCTCGCTCGCTTGTATTCACCCCTGTACAAGCACTTTGGTGCAAGATAATACAAGTCTCCTCCCCCTCCACTGGATGTAGGGCCTTCGCTTGCCCGAACTAGGATAAAAATCATGTGTTCATCTTGCATCACCATCCGAATCAGGGAGCACGCAGTACACATTTACTCGTTGGCTTAGGGTACCCCCGGGTCCCGACACCGACATTTGGCGCGCCAGGTAGGGGGATCTGCGTGTCACTACCACTTCCCACCATTTTTCGGATGGCAAACTGTACACCATCGCTTCCGATCGCCATGGTGATCTGGTTCAGGAGTTTGGAGTTCATGTCGCTAGGCCACGGCCATGACATGGTCCTGCTCTCAATCGGAAATCCGAGCGAAAATAGTCCCGGGTCCCCGCGACAGGCCCCTCGCCAGTCTTGTCACCACGCCTCCCCGCCCAGGAGGAGGCGTGGCCGCTACAGCCACCATTGCCGCTCCGGGACGATGACCACCCCAGCTTCCTTGTCCCCGGCGGAGGACGCAGGGTCGCTAGTTGGGAACCTGGCTGACCTACGCCTGGGATTGGAGGAGCTGGGAGGTCTTGGCAGCTACCCCCAGCTTCATCCCCGCTATGTGCCTGCCGAGGGGACCGAGCGTGGTCTCTTCTGCGGCTGCGGCTTTAATGCCACCTAATCTGCTCCCACACGGGCTGTTCGACGCCCGTCGTCCGTTCCCGGTTGGTCTAACCAACACTGCCAGGTTGTACTCCTCCTCGATGAGCACCAACATGAGTGTGTATGAGGACCTCCCAGGACACCTCCTTCGCACCATCCAGGGCTTGCCGGCTCCTACGCCCGCCTCTGGGCACCTAGATTCCTCACAGACTCCTGGCCCGAGGCGCTACACCCTCAGTACGATGTGACAATAGCTAGCGGAAGAGCGTCGGGGGCAGTTCCCCATCTTCTACTCCGGCAACCCCGACTCCGATTCCGACCACTATGACCCCACGCGTGAGTGCTTTCACATTGGCGAAACCGTCGCATCGAGCAACGACACCGTCGACCCCGCTGCCATGGCCGCAGCTACGGCCACAGCAGGAGGTGTCCTCGTCGTGGTGGATTGGGAGGAGCAGCCACCTGTTGCATCGAACGATGCACGGGTGCCCTAGGACGCCCAGCTCGCGCAAGTCCGGGAGATGCAAGCCAAGCTCGACGACGATCGGGACCGTCTATGCCAGCTCGAGCGGACCCTCGAGCAGGGACGTGGACATCCACCCGGCGAAAGAGCTCGAGACAGAGCCCGAGAAGTCCACCGACAAATTGTCGGGGGAGACGCGATCGAGCGCCCCGTCTTCAACCGTGCCAGCCAGAATGTCGTTGCGGTGACCATGCTCCTCTGCAACATGCCGGCCCCCTCGAACCTTGAAGCCCGGCACATCCAGTAGGAGGTTTAGGGCCTCCTCGAGGTAGCCGCCGCACAGCAAGCCGAAAGCTCAGCCTTGAGACATCGAGGGGTGGCTTCGGGGCAACCCCCGAACCATCCCGACACAAGAGGCAGGGCTCGGTCCACCAAGTAGACTCTCCCCCACCAATGAGCGATCCTCATCCATGAACGCATCCGCGACTACCACGAGCCTCGAGATGCATGCCCCGACGTGAATGAGAATAGCAGACACAAGAGCGGTGACGCTGAGGCACGAGGGTACAGCGCATGTCGGGGCGGGCGTTACGACAGTGACGAGGACCGACATCGGTCCCCCGAGCCGCCGGGCCCTCGAGTCTTCAACCGGATGATTCGGAGGACACCACTGTCGAATCCCTTCTGTCGCCCCACGAGCCTCGTCAAGTGCAACGGTGAAACCCAGCCCGAGCTGTGGCTAGCCGACTTCAGATTGGCATGCCAATTGGGTGGAGCAAGCAGCGACCACGCCATCATCCGGCAACTCCCCCTCTTCCTATCGGACACCGCACGAAGGTGGCTCGAGGAGCTCCCCTCCAACCAGATCCATGACTGGGCCGACCTCATCAGGGTGTTTGAGGGGAACTTCAAGGGAACCTACGTGCACCCCGGTAATAGGTGTGATCTCCGGAGCTGCAAACGAAATCCCGAAGAGTCTCTCCGCGACTTCGCCCGACGCTTTTCCAATCAACGTACCGAGCTTCCCCACATCGCCGATGACGATGTGACCCTAGCTTTCATTGCCCGGACCACCTGCAAGGACCTAGTACGGGAACTGGGGCCTAACCCCCCCCAAGACCGCCGACGAGCTGATGGACGTCATGGCCAATTATGCCGCCAGTGACGAGGCAGTTGGTGCCTTCTTCGACGACGGCCAGGGCAAGCGCGAGGCCAAGCCGGGCGACCCTAAAAACTTGAATCGAGGTACCAAGAAGGGTGGCAAGAAGAAGAAGAATCAGCGGGGCAAGCGCGAGAACTTCCCCGATGATCTCGTGGCCGCCGCTGAGCGCAAGAAGCCCCGAAGTCCTCGCGAGAAGGGCCTCTTTGATGAAATACTGAAAAAGCCGTGCCCCTATCACAAGGGGCCGGCCAACCACAACCTCATGGACTGCCAGATAAAGGACGGCGGCATGGAGGACGGTTTCCCCGAGGTCTATGACTGTTACATGATCCATGGGGGGCCCTCGACCCGGCTTTCATCATGCCAACGCAAGAGGGAGTGTTGAGAAGTCTTCTCCATGTGGGTCGCTACTCCCCAGTACCTCGACTGGTCTGATATGGCCATCATGTTCGACCATGACGACCACCGGACCACGTCCCCCGACCTGGGGTGTATCCGCTCGTCGTCGACCCCATCGTCATCAACACTCACCTTTCCAATGTGCTCATGGATGGAGGCAGCAGCCTCAACATCATCTACGCAGAAACCCTCGACCTCCTGGGGGTCCCGAGAGAAAAGCTCAGCCCGAGTGCCAGGGAATTTCACGGCGTTGTACTAGGGAAGAAGGCTCTCCTGTTGGCCGCATCGACCTCCCCATCTGCTTCGGCACTCTCACGAACTTCAGGAAGGAGAAGCTCACCTTCGAGGTGGTCGGGTTCCACGGCACATACCACGCCATCATCAGACGACCCGGCTACACCAAGTTCATGGCGATCCCCAATTACACCTACCTCAAGCTCAAGATGCCAGGACCCAAAGGCATGACTACCGTCGGCCCCTCCTTCGAGCATGCATACGACTGCGACGTCGAGTGCGTTGAGAACGAGGAGGCCATCGAGGAGTCCGCAATGCTGGCGGCAACCCTCGAGGCGTTCACAACCGAGCTTCCCGACCCCAAGCGCCACGCCGGCAACTTCGAGCCCGTCGAGGACACAAAGAAGGTCCTCCTCGACCCGAGCAGCTCCGATGAGAGGCGCTGACCATCAGTGCCATCCTTAGTGACAAATAGGAAACAGTGCTCGTCGACTTTCTCCGCACAAATGCCGACATGTTTGCATGGAGTCCTTCGGATGTGCTGGGCATACCGAGGGAAGTCGCCGAGCACGCCTTGGAGATACGAGCCAGGTCCAAACTGGTGAAGCAACGCTTGCGTCGCTTCGACGAGGAGAAGCGCAAGATCATCGGGGAGGAAGTCAACAAGCTTTTGGTAGCCGGTTTCGTCAAGGAGGTTCATCATCCCGTGTGGTTAGCAAATCCTGTACTAGTTAAGAAAAAGAATGGGAAATATAGGATGTGTGTAGATTATACCAGTTTGAATAAAGCATGTCCTAAAGTTCCATTTCCCTTACCACGTATTGATCAAATCGTTGATTCAACTGCAGGATGTGAGACTCTCTCCTTTCTTGATGCTTATTCTGGCTACCACCAAATCAAGATGAAGGAGTCCGACTAGCTCGCGACTTCCTTTATCGAGCTCGGGGTCCGGCATCTCGACGTTCGTGGTGACTCGCAACTCATGATCAACCAAGTCATGAAGGCCTCAAGCTGCCATGACCCTAAGATGGAGGCCTACTGTAAGGAGGTTCGCAAGTTGGAGGACAAGTTCTACGGCCTCGAGCTCAACCATATCGCCCGTAGATACAACGAGGACGCAGACGAGCTGGCAAAAATTGCGTCGACTCGAGGTGCTATCCCGCCAGACATTTTCTTGAAGGACCTGTAGGAGCCTTCAGTCGATCTAGGTGTAGGGGAAGGAGCTACAACGTAGGCGGTCGACCCCCTCCTCCTACCGAGGCACCCTCGACCGGGGCCGAGGTCACGGAGATCGAGGGGTCGCCTCCTCGGCAAGCCCCTGAACTGGACTGGCGCACTGCCTTCCTCGAATACCTTATTCAAGGGGAGCTCCCAGAGGATTGAATCGAGGCTCAGCGCATCGCTCGATGGGCCAAGACCTACGTTCTCTACAACGATGACAAGGAGCTCTATCGGTGAAGCCCCACCGGGGTCCTTCAGCGCTGCACACCATCGAGGAGGGAAGGAAGCTATCAAGGACCTACACTCGGGGCTTGTGGTCACCACACTACCCCAAGAACCCTTGTTGGAAATGCCTTTAGACAAGGCTTTTACTAGCCGACCGCAGTCTCCGATGCCATCAGTCTAGTCCGCTCTTACGAGGGGTGCCAATTCTACGTCAAGCAAACGCACCTCCCCGCTCACGCTTTATAGATGATCCCCATCACGTGGCCCTTCGTCGTGTGGGGGCTCAACCTCGTCGGGCCCCTGAAGAAGACAACCGGGGGCTACACCCACTTGCTCATAGCCATCGACAAGTTCACCAAGTGAATCGAGGCTCGACCCATCACCAACATTCGCTCCGAGCAGGCAGTTCTATTCTTCACCGACATCATCCACAACTTCGGGATCCCCAACGTCATCATCACCGACAACGACACACAGTTCACCGGCAAGAAGTTCCTGGACTTCTGCGACCATCATCACATCCGCGTGAATTGGTCTGCGGTCGCCCACCCTCGAACTAACGGCCAGGTCGAGCGTGCCAATGGCATGATTCTCTAGGGGCTCAAGCCAAGGATCTACAATTGCCTCAAGAAGTACGGGAAGAAGTGGGCCGCTGAGCTACACTCGATCCTGTGGAGCCTAAGAACAACACCAAGTCATGCCACGGGTTTCACCCCGTTCTTTATGGTCTACGGGTCTGAGGCAATCCTCCCCACCGACCTCGAGTACGGGTCCCCTCGACTAAAGGCCTACAACGAGCAGACCAATGAGGAAGCACTCGCAAATGCCATCGACCAACTCAAGGAGGCTCGAGACATGGCTCTCCTCAACTCCGTGAGGTACCAGCAAAAGCTCCGGCGCTACCATGATAAGCACGTGCACAAGAGAGACCTCCAGGTCGGCGACCTCATCCTCCATCGACGTTAGAGCAACAAGGGCCGCCACAAGCTAATCCCACCATGGGAAGGCCCCTTCATCATGGCTGAGGTGTTGAAGCCCGGAACCTACAAGCTATCCAACAACAAGGGCGAGACATTCATCAACGCGTGGAACATCGAACAGCTACGTCGCTTCTACCCTTAAAGCCTCGAGGCCTTGTACATTTTCCATGTCGTAAATTAATAAGAAGTACTTTCTCTTACAAGTTCAAACTTTTTATTTACATAAGGTAGCCCTGACTCTGCTTCATCAGAGTCGAGCGTCCCTCGGGGGATACAAAGGGGGGGAACCCCCTGAAGTTCCTAAAAACTCACATGTTTTTTCAAAACTCGACGTCTATTCTTCCTCACATGCCCTGATATGTGTCATCACTTATTTGAAAACATCACGGCAGTGTCCCAAGGTTCGAGGGTTGTCGAGCCGCTAGATCACCTACGCCTATGTGCTACGGTACCTCCACTCACTCCCCCTTCGAGGGGCACGACCGTGCACCGAGTTTACTAAGTGAAAATATAGTTAGGCTGACAGGAAAGAAAAGGACTTAAAACTCACAAAAATATGTATATATACATGCATAATGTTTCCAAGGCCCCTAGGGCCACACCGCTATAGTTTACAAAACTTAACTTGTTACATGGGCCTTCATGCCCAGATTTGGCTTACAGGCCGGCTTCTCCTTCTTCGTCAACACCAGGAAGGACCTCGGGCTCAAACAGCTTCACCAACCGACCACCGGGCTCCTCAGCAGCCTCGATCAAGGCAATGTGCCTCTCCTCGTTCTCGGCGTCGGTCTGGGTGGGGTTGCTGATGAAGCCGTGGGAGACCACCTCCATGTCGTAGGTAAAGCTGGAGCACATGACCGCCATCGCCCGCTTCACGCCGACGTGGAGCGCGTTCTGGACTTCCCTCGCGACACGAGTGAGCTCGTACAACCGGGTGATGAAGGAGCTCCCACGCACGTCACCCTCGACCTCCACTTGAGGTTCAACCTCGAAGGCGTTGTAGACCGAGGTGATCATGGCGCTGAGGGTGCTGGTCAGCTTCGTCTCAGCCCAGTAGGTGTCCTGGAGCATCTTGGCGCTGTCCTGAGTTTTGAGCAAGTCCTCATCGAGAGCTAAAATATAAGGCAGGGGTCAGCAATGACAAGAGCAACAGAGGCGAAAATCCTAAAGCTGAAGAAGACTTACTAGCGGCGTGGGTCTCGAGGGTCGTATACCCTTCCTGCAGCTCGGCGTACTCCCTCTGAGCCGCCTTCAGGGCACAGACCGCCTTCGTCCTCTCCACCCTCAAGTCCTCGATCGCCTTGCCTGCCAATATGATATCCTCCCTCTTCTCCTAGAGGGTTCTCTTCAGCATGGCAGCCTCGTCGGACAAGGCCTCGAGGTCCTCCCACGCCTCCTCCTGGGCTTTGGCGGCGTCGGCCCTGGCCTTGGCTTCTACCTCCTTGGCCTGGGTCGCCTCCCCTTGGGCCATCGAGGCATCCTCCCTAGCCTTCTCCGCTTCCCCTGGGCCTTGGCGGCATCCTCCTTGGCTTCGGTCACCTCCCCTCGAGCCGACGAGGCGTCCTCCCTGGCCTTCACCACCTCTTCCTGGGCCTTGGCTGCGTCTTCTCTCACCCTCTCCGCCTTGGCCTAGGCAGCCTCGACCGCCGCTTGCAGCTCAGGAACCTGCTCCCACTTATTTTTTGCCACGTGGATGAAGTGGGATTTGGCCTGAGAGCGCCTCTTCAGGTCCTGGGAACAAAGAAACACAAAAAAGAGGGGATATCAGATAAGCGAGTAAACCGACCCCCACACCGGAAGAGAGATCACATACCCTGAAGCATCTTGTCAAGTCCTCGGAGACGACTTTGACCGCCAACTGCAGGGCGTGCTGCAACCAGGCCCAGAACTACTCAGCGTGCTCCCATCTTCGACCTCTGCTGGGCCATTTATCACGAGCATGGGAGCATCGGGATCTGTCGGGTCGTGGAGTCGAAGAGCTCCCTGCCCCCAGTGAGGGAGGTCCCCCTCGATCCGCTCCTGTACCGCTGCCATGATGTCGTCCCCCATCTCGTCTGAACCGCCATGACGGAGGACTCAGTCAGCCAGCGTGGGGAACGATAACTCCGTTTCTCCCTCGGCCCTCGATGACCTAGCCTCCCTAGCCTTCTGCTTCCCCTTGGTGAGGTCGTTGAGAGCGTGGCCGTGCGGAGATCCCTGATCGACCGACGTCGCGTGTGGTGTCAGTACCGTCGCAACCATCTCGCCCGCCGACGCCCCTATCGGGACTGTTTGCGCGGTCGGCTGTCCGACCTCCCCCCCACGCCGGGAAGTCCTCAACCGCCAACTCTTCTGGCTGGCTCGAAGCCAGCAGCTCCGCCCGCCCGCCATCCTGCCCCACCACCAACGGGGCCGCCTCCACCGGTTGCGGCTGCTACGGCTGGCTCGCTTCAAGCCACTCTTCCTACTGTTGAAGCTGCGCAGACTGGTTGGAAGCCGGCTGCTCCTCTTCCTGCTGCTTCTACAGCCGCTCCAGCTTCTACCGCTCCTCCAGCTCGTGCAGCCCATGTGGCCACGCTGACCCCAATTGCTGCTGCTGAGGGGTCTCAGCCGTCCCCTCTGCGTCCCGGGCAGAAGTACTGCCTCCTCGCCATCGACGACGATCGGAGCCTCCTCCGTCGACCCCAGTTCCTGGCCGCGGGCTGCGTCCCTGAGTCCAGCGACGTCGGGAGACACGTCGGTCTCCTCCCGGCTCTGGGTCACATCCCCCGCCGCGGCCCTCGGGGCAGTCGAGCCTGCAAAGGAGGTAGCGCTCGTCAGCCTGCCTCGAGTCATGGCGGCGCGGGCCTCCGCAACCCAGGTAGCCACCGCCACCGCATGGGGCGTCGAAGTAGCGCCTGGCATCGATGCCACCATCTTCACCGTGGCGTCGGTCTTGAGCCACTTCACAAGGAAGGGAGCCGCCATCCCTGGCGCACGCTTGACCCTAAATCACGCACGAGCAGGAGATGCTGAGAACACCAGAAGCGTTAAAAAAGAAAAAAGGGAGAGGAGAACCCAAGTCGCCGAAGACTTACCCCACGGAATGAGGGGCGCCCTCTTGCCCACCTTCGATCCGCTCGGGAGCTTTGGAGCCCCTTCGACGGGCCCTTGTCTGAACCCAAGCCGCTCGGAGCCACCACCGACGACGTCCTCGGCGTTTCTTGCTTCTCTGAGGCCGATCGGCTCTGGGTCTGCGCCCCGGGTGTCAAGGGCCTGCTCCAAGGTGGCGGTGTGCTGGACCCCCCGTGAAGGAGTTAGAGGCATCCGAACGACGACCTCCCCCGAGCGGAGGGGTCGCTCGAACCCTGCCCCCGGGGCTACTTCGAGGCCCTTGTCGCCTGGCCCTCGACAGGCGCCGAGGTCACCCTCGATGCAAGAGAGGATGACCCCATCCCGACGGTTTCCTACGTAGAAGGGGCGTCAGCCGGGGCCATTCAGGGCCTGCACCCCTTCGTCATCGCTGTCCTCCTCCTCCTTCCCTTCCTCTTCTGAGGGGGACTCCTCCTCGGAGAGCCCCTCACGCCTTTGCTTCGCCCAGCGCTAATCACGCGGCTGGCACTTGAGGCTCCGCTCCTTCCTCTTCTTCTTCTCCAACTCATCCTCATGTATTTTTGTCGTGGGTTTGTACGCAGCAGGCCATATATTTTAGGGTGTCGATGCCCTCGGTCAGGGAAGATAATCCTGATCGGCAGGCGAGGTGCTTTGTCGCCCAGCAGTAGAAGAAGACTAAGGATGAGGAGAAGAAGAGAGAAAGAAATCTGAGAACAATATAACCATGTACCTACCAGCTAGATGTGGCCGTCGTCAGGCAGCATCGGGATGCTGTTGACTTCATACGGCGCGAAGGAGCCGGCCACCACACCCCTCACCCGCCTTGTGACCTCCTCGGGGGGAGCGCCTCGGCCGACATCCAGCACCCCTCGAGCGGCGCCTCGGGGACCATCTGGTCCAAGCGCAGCGGGCGCTGCATCAGCGGGAGAACACTCAGCCCTCGCTCGCGCAGAGTCCTCAACACGTCGAGGAGCGGGTTTAGCCGCGCATGACGCTCCTTCACAACGCTATGAGGCCAGTGCTCCAGGCGCGCCGCGATGCTACGTCCGGTGTAGGGCAGCAACCAGCCCTCGTCGTTCCAGATGTAGAACCATCGGGCGTGCCACCCGCCGTGGCTGGACATCAGCCCCGTCGGGATGAACAGCTCCAGCCGCTTCAAGGAGAGGTTGCAGCAGCTGGCACGAGCAATGCTCCTCCTCCCCTGCAAGATCGGCTTGGTGAAGAGCTCCCCATGAAGAGATGGAGCCACAACTCCCAGTGCGGCTCCATCCCAAGGTACCCCTCGCAGACGGTGGCATAAATCGCCGCGTTGGAGATGGCATTGGGGGAGAAGTGCTGCAGCTCGACTTCGTAGTAGTGGGTGAGCACCCGCATGAACCGGCTCGGTGGAGACCCGAGCCCCATCTGGTGGTACTTGATGAAGCTCACCACGTACCCTTCGGGTGGGTTCGGCTCTCGTTCCTCCTTCGGCGGCACCATCCACTCCGGATGGTCGGCCGAGACGACGGGGCGAAGAAGCCCATCTTCCACCAACCCTTTGAGCTCCTCCTCTATCACGATCGATAGGAGCCAATCCTCCGGGGGAAGAAGCTCCAGTGCCATGGCAACCACGCGGATTTGCTCGGCGGACGGATGGGAGGGAAGGTTTCCAATGTTTTCTCTCTTTTTCTCTCTCTCACTAACAAGCAGGGCAGCTAAGCTCTCCAGTGGTGGCGGCGATGAGTGAAGGAAGGCAAGATGAGGAATGAACGAAACCCTATCCCCCAAACTTATAGGCAAGCAAAGACTAACGGGTGGATCCGACCTGGAGGCAGGTAAATCTTTTGCATTTATTGCACCTACCTAACCAATCTCTCGATCCTTCGGAATAGAAACACGCGTTGACCGCGTAGACTCTAGCCATTGCATGGGTCCACCACGACTGTGCGGCTCTCACTTCCACCTAAAAACATGCGCTCGACGAATGGAAAGAGTTATCCACGGACGGAGCCTTCAACGGTAAGGAACACGGGCCCTGGCCCCACATAGAAATCTCGAGGGAGCGAAGGCTGGCCCTAGAACAGGGTTCGACAGCCTCCCTCGAGTGCCAGAGTCAGGGATGACCAAGGGGGAGCTGACACGAGTCCCTTGCTTGAGAACGAACTCTCGAGGCCCCCTCGGACATATTCAAGGCAAAACTAAGGGTCCATTTCAGAATCCCCTCGAAGGGAGGCATCGAGCCACCGAACTCGATCGAAAGGGGTCGGCATCCATGGGACCCGTTGATTTGCTTCGATAAGAGCACCTCCGGGCAACAAGTCGACCCCTATCGAACCAGGCACGAGCTCTTGCTTGAATTTCCTGATAACAGCTCACCCGAGATGTCGGAGCTCGCCCAAACGAGGGTAGCATGGCGCTTCTCACCCCTCCTCCTGGCGAAAGGGAGTGTGAGGGTCGAAACAAAAAGGACGGGCTCATTTTTGATCGACCTCGACGAAAGAGGCCCGGGGGCTCGCTCGCAACCGGACGGCCTCGATGAAAGAGGAACCAACCATCCGAGGGCTCGATCACTCGAGCATGCTTCAGTAAAAAAGCACAAAAGCCCTCGAGCGAGTATTCTACTCCCTCGAGGCCTTTGGGGCTACACCTGACGGGTGCGCTCACGCGCACCCTTCGGAGAACGACCGACGCTATGAATCCAGAGCCTCTGCGTGAGTGCCAGCACTCATATAGAGACTCGAGGGCTACTGTCAGGTACTAGGACAAGGGGGTACCCTAAACCCGAATCACCAAAAAGCCCACAACCTCTTCTAAGCAGGGCCGTCGAGTGATAGTGGGTCGGCCCACGAACGAGATGAACTGGTCCGTATTCAAATAACTCGACGGGGGCCCTTGAGTGACGGAAGTCCGCCCAGGCGGATGACGCCCTGCTCGATTGATGGAAGTCCGCCTGAGCGGACGATCTCCCGTCGACTGCTACTACCCCCTCGATCCACCTACTTCCTGTACGGCTCTCAGAGCATTTAATGCTCCCACTGACTCCTGCCTAACATCGTGGCTACAGCAGGGTTATAGTGGCCAAGTACAGGGGTCAAATCCCCCTTTTACCACCCATACCCGGAGAAATGATGGTTCATACTACACTGCGACGCCATGCTAGGCATTGTACACTGTCAGGCACCCCCTCGAAGCGCGTTCGCCAGTGTCCGCACCGTATTCCCCGGGGCTTGGCCTTATCCGTTCAGGCCTCGACCCTCCTTGTCCACCCCTCGAGTCAGACCTCGACGCCTCCGGTCAGCACTCCAACAACTCCCGACGTGACATGGACAGGGACCAACACGTCTACGCACGGGCACGGGTCTTTTATCAACCACCTGCGGTGTCATCGTGACACCCCTGGAGGACAGCCATCGACTCCAAGCACGTCACTACAGGGCAAGCCATGCCCGGTGCACGCCTCTACAGCGGCTATGACATGATCGGCATCGCCCCCTCGACGTTACCACCTATGATGGATTAGGACTCTTGTATGCCCGTGCCTCTCCTTGGTCTATAAAAGGAGACGCCGGGCACATCGTAGAGGGAGAGGTTCTTTTCGGAGCCTGCAACGCTCATGTTTTAGCTCAACCTCACTCTCTACACCTTCATTCTCGCTCGCTTGTATTCACCCCTGTACAAGCACTTTGGTGCAAGATAATACAAGTCTCCTCCCCCCTCCCCCGCTGGATGTAGGGCCTTCTATTGCCCGAACCAGGATAAAAATCGTGTGTTCATCTTGCATCACCATCCGAATCAGGGAGCACGCAGTACACGTTTACTCGTTGGCTTAGGGCACCCCCGGGTCCTGACACCGACACCGACCGCCACTACTTCTGGTCCGGTGGATCCGGAGATGAGCCGTCCTCGCCTTTGGCGGCGTTGAAGGCTTGCTTCGATGATTTTACCACCAAGTTCGGTGGCATGGTGCATGTAAGAATTCTTCCTTGGTCTTTAAATTTGTCGATTGTCTTGCCATTTTTTCTGATTCTTGGTTCTTTCTCTTTTAGTCTCTCTGGTAGGATCAGGACCTTCTCTTTGGTTGTGCTGAGGCTGCCGCGACTACGTCTAGCTTCACCAATCTTGAGCGGGATCAAAAAGAACTCGCCCAGGTGCAGGTGGAGCTGGAGCGCGAGTGTGGGCAGCGTCAGGCTACAGAGGTGACCTATCAGGCCAACTGGCTGAATCGTGTCGTCAAGAGGAGGCGGTGAAGATCCACGAGCTTTGGAGCTTGCCTTCACCGTTAGCCTTGCAGATCCACTAGCCAAAGACGAAAGTTGTTCCCATTGAGAAACTCATGTTGAAGGTGAGATCCGTCGAACTCTCAATGTACAATCCGCCGAATGCCCCTACTTGGCGCGCCAGCTGTCAATGTTTTATCACTGATAGCCCACCGCCGGGGCTACCCGAGAGGGTGTTTTTGTTTGGAGGAGCTTGGCAGACTGCGAACTCGACGGATGCGGCAACAAGCTTGATGAGACAGACGATTTTATACTGGTTTGGGCCCTCGACTTTCATGACCGGGTTCTTATCTTTCATCCACAACAGATGTGCTTACGACGTTCTTCGTGGCTGAGATGTATAACAGCATGTCTTCTTGTTTGGTGGCACTAATATGGGTGATGAGGCTAGATAATGCTTGAGTTTTTCAGAATCTTCGTTTGCCTCCTCTGTCCACTCGAATTTGCCTGTCTTCTTTAACAACTTGAAGAATGGAATGCCTTTTTCTCTGTAACACCCTAAAATTTGCATGATTTTAAAATAGCCAAAATGATTTAATTATGCATTTGTGTGAAGCATTAAACATAGAAAATAATAATTTTTATAAAAATAAAATCATTTATAGGTCAAGAAGCATGCTTGTGCATTCATGCTGCTGCATAATTTTGTTGTGATGATTGGTTTTGATCAACTCTAAAAAATGATTTCAAAATCCTTTTGAAAACTCGTTTGCAAAATTGTTCAAATGAAAGGAAAGGAATTTATTTCCCTCTCACCCTTCTTTCTCTCCATTCTGGCCCAAGTAGCTAGCTCGGCCCACTCCCACCTCCCTATCCCGCCTTGGCATTTTGGCCTGAAATCGCCCAAGCTGGCTGGTACCCTCTCCCTTCGTCCTTGGCCCGAAGGCCTTTCTCCTTATTTGCAATCCGCTCCACCTTTTTCTTTGGGCCGGCCCAAGCAGCAGCTAAGCAGGCCGCCTCTCTCTCTTCGCTGTCCGACTGACGAGCTGGCCCCACGCTGTGTTTTACTGACGTCAGGGACCCACCGTAGTCATCCCCTTCCTCTGCTCGTGTTCGAGCAGGATTCCACTGCCGAGTCCGCCCCTACCCCGACACCGCCCTGCCTCGCCTTTCTCCGTCCCACGCACCAGCGCCGCCCTTTATCTCGAGCTCAAGCCGCCGCAAACCCTAACGCCGCCGCCCAAGCTTGAGTTCACCGTTTTGCTGCTGTAGCTTTGCAATCAACAAGTTGCCGAGATTCTCTTAGGTCTTGTGAATTCTCTGAGATTGATTTATCTCCTTCTCTTGCTCTTTTTTGCTCAACGTGTGCCGCCGAACTCCGCAGGTCGAAGCTGTCCGCCACCATGAGTCATGCTACCCTCGTCCGTAGTCCATCCCATCCTTCAAATCTTGTCTAGGTGAGCTTGCATCATTCTTCTCTTCCATTTGGTCCAGGTCCCATGTCATTTTGTGGCCGCTAGGGCCAGCTTCAAGTTCGCCGGTGGGCTATCCTTGCGATCGGCAATGGCCAGTGCCGCGCCGGTCGTTTACCCCGGCGAGCATCCTCTCTCTCTGTCTCTTCGATCTAATCTGAGCCGTTCAACTCAGATCAAACGGCCACCAGTGGCCGATACCCTTTTGGCTAGCTATTTTGCAGAAAACCCATCGAAGATCTTTCTATTTAATTAAGAACCATTTGCGGCTTTCGCTGGGTACGCTTAATTCTCTGGAAGGCGTATTTCCTTTTAACAGATTCAAAATACGTTTTCCTCTATTTATAGTTTTGCCCCTGATTTCAAAAGCTTATAACTTCTTCGTTTTAGCTCTGATTTGATCTGTTCAAATTGCATTAGATTCATAATTTCATCATATACATGTTAGTATCACTTTTAGATTTATTTCCAGTATTTGAAAATCGAGATTTATATTAATCTATGGACACATGATTTTCCATATCATGGTGTAGCATCTTTGTTGGTGTGATGAGTGATTGTCAACATGTCCAACACTTGTGGTTGGCGGTTGGTTCGGTGGTTCTACTGATCCCCTGGCACAGGGTTATGTGTCGAAACATGTCTCTTGGCTTGTGATGTGCAGGTGTGAAGTCCGGATGCGGTGGCAGCGGTCGGGAGAAGGTCAAGTAGGGCGTGTCGTGCTGACGGACCGGGTGCGGTGAAGGGCGGACGATAGGCTTGGACTGATGGACCAGATGGCCGGGTGGCCAGCTGTGGTGGCTGACACTTGGGACATCGATAAGCGCAAGCGTACATGGCGGGGGATGCGTACGGGCTACGCTACTCGCGAGGAGGTTTGGTGGTTTGTCCACAAAACCATCGGCGGGGGACGCATATGGACTACGCTACTCACGGACGGTTTGCTGGTTTGTCCTCAAAACCATCGACGGCGGGTTTTGTGGGTTTGGGCCTCAAAACCCGTGCGGATGTCCCGATGCGGATGGATGGCACGTGGCGGCATCGGGGGATTGCGTCGAGGCAAGGCTACCGGTGAGAAGGCGCAGTGGCCGTCGGATCAGAAAATCTCGAGTTGGACCATAGTGCCGTTGGCTTGGTGGTTCGCTCTAAAAAATATCTAGGGATAGAAGTGGAATTGTGTACTAGGCATATAAATAAGAGTGGACTGCCCCCACTCAGATTTGCCTCAGTCATTTTTTGTTTTTCCTTTTCCAGTATCCGGCTAGCCCCTTTCTGTTTATGTTCTTGTTTAGAGGTCAAAGAACAAATTCTTGTGTGATGTTCTCCAAAGATTTTTGAGTGGGAAGAGGATGACCTGATCCCTCCTCGTGCCCTCCGGGTGTTGATTTTTGTTTTGTGATTTTCGTGCGTCTCTGTGTTGTGTTGACTTTTGGTGGTATTTGTGGACGAATTTTTATTCATCAGATTTGGAGTGATGTGGCTCGTTCTTTTTGCGCTGATTGATGCTTTATTGAGTGATGAACTAGATCACCAAGTGATTTGAACCAATTCCACTCGTGCATCAATAAATCGCTAGATTTGCATTTTTGGGGAAAAACTGCGTTTTTGGCCTAGATTTTCTTTCCCCGGCCATTGAATTTAAATTGAGTGTCAATTTCTTGGGGATAGCTTTCCATCTGCCTTATGATGGCCTATGCAAAATCAAGTGTCGATCTGTATTGATCTGATCCAGTTTTCGTTGATTTTCCCTCTCACGTCGCTACTGCCCAGAGCAGGTGTTCTTTCCTAAGCTTCGTTCGTTCTTCGCTTTCTGAATGCGTGAGGGATTCTTGTGTGGGGCCTAACAGCAGTGCTACTAGCATTGTGTGCTCAGGCATCGAGTGAGCTCATTTGAGCAGCACTTGCTGACCACCGTGATCGACGTGGTCCCGACCAGTTCCCGACTAGTTTCTGACCAGTTCCCACTACCGTGATCGACGTGGTCCCGACCAGTTCCTGACCAGTTTTCGACCACTTGCCGACCACCGTGATCGACATGGTCCTGACCAGTTCCTAACCAGTTTTTGTCCTGTTGCCGACCACCGTGATCAACGTGGTCCCGACCAGTTCCTATCCAGTTGCCAACCAGCTCCCGACCAGTTGCGTTTGATCTCCGTTTCTATCTTTGTCTCTTGCATTGGCTTTGTGGTGTTCCGCTGTGTTCCTAGGGAACATCCACCCACTAGTTGGGTCGTGGAATCACAGTATTTGGTTTGCGTGTCTGGCAGTGAAGTTAGGACAGTGGTCTAAATATTTCACGAGAAATTTGTACGGCTCCCATTCACCCCCCTCTGGTCGCCGTTTTTGATCCTTCAATTGGTATCAGAGTCGGTAAGGATCACTTCCACCTTAATCGGTCCGTGATCCGCAGAAGGCGACATGGCTTTGAATCACCGACCGGGTAAGCCACCCCAATTCAATGGGGAGAACTACTCGTATTGGAAGATTCGAATGCAAGCGCATCTCTTGGGGATTGATTCGCATGTTTGGGAGATCATTAAGAATGCTAATTACATGGTACTTGATGCCCGTGTCAATCAAGACCAGATCAACCAACACAATACAAACAACATTGCCCGTGCTGAGCTTTATGCTGCTCTTTCGATTCCTGAGTTTGATCGTGTTTCTGATTGTGTGACTGCTCGTCAGATCTGGAGGAGGCTTCAAAGCTTCCATGAGGGTACAGCCCATGTTGAAACCCGACAGTATGAGATGTACAAGCGTGAGTACGAGAACTTCACCCAAGTTGATGGGGAGTCCGTTGATTCGATGTTTTCTCGCTTTACCACCATTGTGAACAACATGTAGGCTAACAATGCAGCTATGCCCTGTGATGATCATCAGAGAGCACTCAAGCTTCTATATGCTCTAGATCGAAGGGTCTGGGAGGTCAAGGTGCAGGCGATCATCGAATTGGCCAACTACGAGACTCTCACCGTGGATGAGCTGTTCAGCAAGCTCAAGTCCACCGAGATCGACCTCCAGACGTAGGCGAGGATCAAGAATCCGTCTGCTCCTGCCATGGCTTTGGTGTCAGGTAACTCAAGTTCAAGTTCTTCTTTGGCTAACCCATCACAGTTGTCTCTTGCTTTGTCTTCTCTTGTGTCTGCAATAGAGGAGCACATGGAGGCTTTTGGGGATGATGAGCTGGCGCTTGTCATCAGCAAGTTCTCTCGGTTTCATAACAACCGCTTGAACCGTCGACGTGGTGGCAACAAGCAAAGTTTCTTTGGATGTGAAGAGCTCGACCACTACGTCGCCAACTGCCCCAACAAGAACAAGAGCTACTCCGGCAAGCACGACTACTCCAAGCACAAGGACAAGCATGAGTCGTCCCCTCGCAAGTACAAGTCTAAGAAAAACTTCAACCCTGAGCGCATGAAGAAGAAGTACTTCGAGCAGCTAGAAGCAAAGCAGCGAGCCCTCGTCATGTCTTTCAGCGATGTCGACTCTGATGGTGACTCTCCTCCAAATGATGATGAGTCCAAGAAGAAGGTCGAGAACAAGTTCAAGGCTTGAGCTTCTACGTGAACAAGCGATGAGGAGGTTACTGCACCACGGCATTTGATGACACCATGCTAAACCAAGACACTTTGCTTATTCGTGCTACTAAAGAACGCAATGACTTCAAGGCTAAGCTTCTCAAGGCCTTAGATGAACTTCAGCGTGTCGAGAAGGATAGAGTTGTTCTGTCTAACAAGACTGAGTGCGATGAATGCGCTGTTCACATGTCTAGTCTTGTTTCTTTGCAGTCTAAGTACTCTGCTTTGGTTGAGAAGTTGGATAGGGCTGGAGCTGAGCCTGTTTTGTCAGGTCCTTGCAAGTCTTGTGCTAAGTTGTGCTCTGAGCTTTCTGAGAAGGTTGGTAGGATCGCTTTTCTTGAGAAGTCTAGTGCGGATGGTGCTAGTGCTCAGTGTCTTTGTTGTGAGGCTTTGGAGCTAGAGCTTGCTAACTGTAGGCATGATAAGAGAAAGACCGAAGAGGAAAACACATTCCTTCGGCACATGTTGAGTTGGCTTTCTTGCAGTGAGCAACAATTGGGCATGATGATGAGTCAGTACAAGAGGGGTACTGACACAATGGGTTTAGGCTTTGCTTCAGGTGGGAAGGATAACAATGTCTTTGGCAAGGTTGGTGAACATAGTGGTTTGAGCGTGAGTGAGAAACCCACCAATCCTCCCAAGCTCATCAAGATTAACTCACCTAAGCCCTCTGATCCTACCAAGCCCATTGTGAAGGATGCAGTGCTTGAAGAGCCTCCGAAACCTCCACCTCAGAAACAAGTGTGGATTCCAAAACCTTACCACCACAGGAACCCACTTGACACTCTGCCAAACATCTCTGATAAGCCCCTTCCTAAAGTCAGGCCACCTCCAAGAGTGAACCATGCCCACAACAGAGTGAGTCATCCACCACCTAGAGAGAGGTGTACCACTGTGACTATTACAAGAGGGATGGTCACTTGTTTGAGTTTTGCTTTAGGAGGAAGAGAGATAAGAGGCATGGGTTTGAGCTTTACCAGCAGGACATGCATCGCCCACATCTCATGGCATGCATAGTTCACCCGCTCAGAGGCATAACACTAGACCAAGAGGTGCAAGATCTCAAGGTGCTAGGCCTCAGTTTGTGAGACCACGTGATGGTCGTGCCTGGCGTGGACCAAGTCATCCTCAATATGACTCCAGGTCCCATGACAGTGGCTCTCAGTCCTACACTTCTAGCAGACCACATTTTCTCTCTCGTGGTGATCGCTTCTCTCCCATGGGACAGGGCATGTGTGGTGTTTTTCCTAAAATTTTTCCAGGGCAAATGACCCAGCACTGGTATTCTCCTCAGTTTACTAACCCCAGTGTTGGATCATTTGCTCATCCCATGTCTTTCTATTGATGCAGCATGGAGGCTTGGAGAACATATGGCTTGTTGATTCTGGGTGTTCGCGCCTCAAATTTGTTCTCCAGCCTCAACCCCATGACCTGCAAGGAGTACATTACATTTGGGTACAATGGTAAAGGTACGGTGCTTTCTTGTGGGTCGGTAAGGCTCAATGAGAACTTTGTGCTCAAAGATGTTGCTTTGGTTTCGAGCTTGCATTTCAATCTTCTTTTGGTTTTGCAACTCCTTAGAGATGGTTTCGAGGTGCGCTTTAAGCCGTCTTTCAAGCATACTTGATTCGCAAGGTGATCTTGTGTGTTCGATTGTACCTTTTGTTTTGTGCTGATTTTTCTCACTCTTTCGGCACTTCTCGGTTTTTGGTGGCAGGCCCTTCTTCTGAGCTTTGGAAGTGGCATAGGAGGCTTGGTCATTTGAGCTTTGACTTGCTTGCAAGGTTGAGCTCTCTTGATCTAATCTGAGGATTGCCTAAACTAAAGTTTGAGAAGGACTTGGTTTGTCACCCGTGTCATCACGGGAAGATGGTTGCTGCTTCTCATTCCTCTATAAACCAAGTGATGACCAAACAACCCGACGAGCTTCTTCACATGGACACTGTAGGTCCAGCTCGGGTTCGGTTGGATGGTGGGAAGTGGTACGTTCTTGTGATCGTGCATGATTTTTCTCACTATTCTTGGGTCTATTTTATGGAGTCTAAGGATGAGGCGTTTTCCCATGTGCGGGAATTGATTCTTAGGCTATAAAATGAGCTTCCCAAGAATGCCATGAGAGCTATACGCAGTGACAATGGCACTGAATTCAAAAACTCTCATTTTGAAGTCTTTTGCAAATCTTTAGGTCTTGAGCATCAGTTTTCTTCACCTTATGTGCCTCAGCAGAATGGGATTGTTGAACGCAAGAATCGGACCCTTGTTGAGATGGCCAGGATGATGCTCGATGAGCATAGGACTCCTAGACGTTACTGGGCTGAAGCGATCAACACAGCTTGTCACATTTCAAACCGTATTTTCCTTCGAGCTTTTACAAAGAAGACTTCTTATGAGTTGTGGTTTGGGCATCCTCCCAAGGTGAGCTACTTCAGAGTTTTTGGATGTAGGTGCTTCATTCTCAAGCAAGGTAACTTAGACAAGTTCGAGTCTTGATCTTCTGATGGCATCTTTCTCAGTTATGCCAATCATTCAAGTGCATATAGAGTCTTAACCTTGAGACTAATCGCGTCATGGAAACTTGTGAAGTTACCTTCGACGAAACCACACCTTGTTCTTCTCCGGTCTTTGAGTGTGCAGGTGATCAAGAGACGGGTGAAAGCATCTTTGTGGAGGAGGAGCAAGACAATGCCGATTGGGTGCTTCCGAGCCGATTCCATCGGCTGCCACTGTAGACCCTACGACTACTACATGGTTCGAGGCCCCGATCCTTCTTCTTCGACTTCATGGGGGCCGGACGACCAGTATCCCTCTCTTGCACCTGAGGGAGTTCCAGCTACGGTTGAGGGGGAGGCTACTTCATCAAGAACAACGCCTGTACACATTCAGCGTCATCATCCTCCTGAGACCATGATCGGTAACCTCAACCAGCGTATCACTCGCAACAGGTCATATGAAATCTCTCATTTCGCACATTCTGCTTTTGTTGCCGATTTTGAGCCCGAAGATATTGGACACGCTTTATCTAATGCTGATTGGGTCAATGCCGTGCATGAGAAGCTTGAGAACTTTGAGAGAAACCAAGTTTGGGTCCTAGTTCCTCCACCTCCACAGTGTCATCCCATAGGTACCAAGTGGGTGTTTAAGAACAAGCAGAGTGAGGATGGGGTGATTGTTAGGAACAAGGCTAGATTGGTTGCTCAGGGGTTTTGCCAGAAAGAGGGGATAGACTTTGAGGAAACCTTTGCTCCTGTTGCTCGTTTAGAAGCCATTAGGAACCTTTTGTCCTTTGCAGCTTCGAAAGGGTTCAAGTTGTATCAGATGGATGTCAAGAGTGCTTTTCTCAATGGATACATAGAGGAGGAAGTATATGTGAGGTAACCCCCTAGTTTTGAAAAATCCTAAGCAACCAGACCATGTTTATAACCTCCACAAAGCCTTGTATGGTCTCAAACAAGCCCCCAGAGCCTGGTATGCTAGGTTGAAGTCCTTTTTGCTTAGGAAGGGTTTTTCCATGGGCTCTGTTGATAAAATTGTTTCTCCTCAAGCAAGGCAAAGACATTCTCATTGTGCAGATATACGTGGATGATATAATCTTTGGTGGCTCTTCACATGCCCTTGTGGCAAGGTTTTCTGATTTGATGAGCAGGGAGTTCGAGATGAGTATGATGGGCGAGTTGACATTCTTTCTCGGGTTGCAAATGAAGCAAACTCGAGAAGGCACGTTTGTGCACCAAGGCAAGTACACCAAGAACCTATTGAAGAAGTTCGACATGGGCGAGGCCAAGCCTCTTTCGACGCCCATGGCGACTACCATTGCCTTGGATGAAGACCTTGAGGGAGAAGCCGTGGATTAGAAGGAGTATCGCAGCATGATCGGGTCGCTGCTATACCTGACGGCGACGAGACGGATATCAGTTCGCGGTCTATCTTTGTGCGCACTTTCAGTTTTCACCGCGCACGTCTCATCGTCAAGCCATCAAGCAGATCATAAGGTACCTTCGTTTTACTCCTGAGTTCGATCTTTGGTACTCGACTGCTTCCACCCTCTAGCTTTTTGGTTATTCCGATGCTGATTATGCTGGCTGTCGTGTTGAGAGAAAGTTAACTTTTGGTACTTGTTAGTTTCTTGGTTTGTCTCTTATTTCTTGGTCCTCTCGCAAGCAGTCTTCTATAGCCCAATCCACCTGTGAGGCTAAGTATGTTGCTGCTGCCACTTGTAGCTCTCAGCTTCTTTGGATAGTTGCTACCTCGAGAGACTTTGGCTTAGATTTCACCCGAGTGCCACTTTAATATGACAGCACCAGTGCCATAAGTGTAGCCAAAAACCCAGTGCTCCATGCTAAAACCAAGCACATTGAGGTGAAGTACCACTTCCTAAGAGACAACCAAGAGAAAGGAACCATAGACTTGAGATATGTCCGCACCAAGCACCAGGTAGCTGACATTTTCACCAAACCTCTCGATCAAATCCAGTTTGCACACTTGCGAGGGGAGTTGGGTGTCTGCTTCCCATTTTAGTTGTGGGATGCTTTGTATCTTCTAGAGTAGTCTTTCTTCTTTTCCCTTTGCTTTTGTTTTTGTATCATATTGCATTGCATCTCATCGTGTATCATATATCATGTGTTTAGTTTCACTTGTATAGCTTGTTGATTAAGGTTATGCTCTTGTTGATATGTCTTATGGATACATGATGGCTATAGTAGCTTAGGCTCTTTTTGATCATCTTGATACATGTTATGAGCTAAGCTTGTTTTATAAATGTGAACTTGCTTAATGAATGATGAAATCTGAAACATTCGCCTTTAAGATGGCATCTAGCATGTGTAGGATGTGTTGAGATCCATGTTGCTTTCAAATGTATGCTTTAGTTGCTATGTCTCAGTTTCTTGAATCATATACCTAGCTCGGATCTCTTGATATCTTTGTGCTAAAACTTGATGTCTAAGCTAAATAATGATGAAAATGCTTTGAAGTTGGATCTTTACTGTCCCACGGCAATGTCACGAGACTGCTTCTCATTCTCTCGAGTGAGATGAACTCGGGCATTGTAGTGCTAGTCCACAACCACTCGTGACGAGATGGCTTCCCACTTGCACAAAGGGATGAACTCGGCGTGGTTGTAAAAGATAATGAAAATAACAAAATTTTTCGACGGATAGTTTGATATTCTCTCTCATACACATGTCTAAAAGTAACCTTGTAACCTGCTGTAACACTCTGATCAATGTTGAAGCTACAAGTGTTAAGTGCTTCCTTGAGACATGATGTATGATCGTTATATGGGGTAGTTCACTTTTGTATACATGTGCTAGCACTAGTTTGATCTCCTGCTTATATTTGATATGTGCTATCCTCTTTGGTGAACACCTTTTATGAAATATGCTTAAAACTGGTCAAAATGCTTCCTCTCCAACCGTGATGTTGAGGGCGTCGCGAGCTTGGAAGGACTGGGTGATGTCTACCTCGAGCCCCTTGATACGCTCTGAGGAGTCACTGACCTCCCTCTCGAGCCCCCGAATGTGCTCCGCCGATAGGGAGAGGTCCTCGAGGGCCTTTTGCATCTCCCTCGGACCTTGGTGGCGTCCTCCTTTGCCTGGGCCGCCTCCCCTCGAGCCGCCGAGGCGTCCTCCTTGGCTTTCTCTGCCTCTTCCGGGCCCTAGCCAGGTCATCCTTCGGCTTCACCATCTCGGCTCGAGCAGCCTCGAGCTGGTCTCGCAACTCGGGGACCTGCCCCCATCCACCTTACGTCATGTGGATGAACTGGGACTTGGCTTGGGAACACATCCTAAGGTCCTGAAACGAAAAAGCACAAAATACTAAGAAACCAGGAGGAAAATAACCTAGTCCCAATATAAGGAGGAGCAGGTCACGTACCGTAAGGGCTCGGGGCATGTCCTCGATGGCGACGTCGATGGCCCGCCGCAAAGCGTGCTGCAGCCATGCCTGGAACTCCTTGATGTTCTCCCAATGCTCGACCTTCGCCGGGTCATCCATCTCAAAGAGGGGCGCGTTGGGATTGGTCGGGTCTTGGAGTCGAAGTGCCTCCCGACCCAGCAAGGAAGGTCTCCATCGACTCTCCTCGAACAGCTGCCTTAATGTGGCCTGCCATCTCGGCCGAGCCACCATGACGGACCACCCGGTCAGCCAAGGTTGGGAACGACGACCTGACCTTCCTCTCGGCTCCCGATGACTCGGCTTCTCCAGCCTTACGCTCTCCTTAGGCGATATGGCCAAAGGCGTGCGGGCCGGGGCGGTATAAGGATCCCCAGGCGGCCCACGCCCCAGCGGGCAGTGGGCAAGGCATCAGTGCCATCGCTACCACCCTAGATTCTGACGCGTCTGCCGGGACCGCCCGCACGATGGGCTGTCCGACCCTCCTCTAAATCAGGACGTCCTCGGCCGCCGGCCCCTCTGGCTGGCTCGAGGTCAGCAGCTCTGGTCGCCTATCCTCCTTCTCCTGCTGTAGTTGACGCCACAAGCTCGAGGCCACCATCTCGCCCGGCTGCGGCTGTTGTCGCAGGCTCGAGGCCGCTGGCTCTTCCAGTTGTAGTAGAGGCGACGGGACCACGGTCGATGCCTCCTCCTATCGCTGCGAAAAGACTAAAGGCGCCGTTGCCTACTCTCCTTGCTGCCACTGCTGCGGCTGGCCCGGCACCTGCCGCTCGCCCTCCTGCTGCTTGTGCAGCCGCTCCTGCTTTTGCCGCTCCTCCAGCTCGTGCTGCCCTTGTGGCCATGCTGGCTATTGCTGCTACTGTTGAGGGATCTTCGCCACCTCCTTCGCACCACGGGCAAAGGGATCCGCCCCCTCATCCTTGATGGTAATCGGGGCCTCCTCCGTTGACCCAGGCTCCCGACCACAGGCGGTGTCCCCAAGCCCGGCGGTGCAGGGTGACGCCTCGGTCAGCTCCCGGCTCCGGTCTACGTCCATCCCCGCCACGGTCCTCGAGGCGCTCGAGCCTGCAACAAAAGCAGCGCCCGTCAGCCTACCTCGAGTCATAGCGGTGCGGGCCTTCGCAACCCAAGCAGCCACCGCCGTCACCCAGGACATCGGAGTAGCACTTGGTGTCGAGGCCGTCACTCTTGCCGTGGCATCGACCTTGAGCCGCTTTGCGCGGGAGGGGGCCGCCGTCTCTGGCGCGCGCTTGACCTTGGAAGTACACACGAGCAAGAGACGCTAAGGACCCTTGAAACGCCAAAAAAGGAATGAAAGCCCCAAGATACCAAAAACTTAGCCCACGGGGATGAGGGGTGTCCTCCTGCCCACCTTCAACCCGCTCGGGGGCTTTGGAGCCCCCTTCGACGGGCCCTTGTCGGAACCAGAGCCGCTCGGAGTCACCACCGATGACGCCTTCAGTGTCCCTTGCTTCTCCAAGGCTGACTGGCTCTGGGTCCGCGCGTTGGGCGTCGAGGACCTGGTCTGAGGCGGCGGCGTGCTGGACCGGCCCCGTGAAGGGGCCGAAGGCATCCCTCCACGCGTACGACGCGACAATGACCTCCCCCAAGTCAAGGGGTCACTCTTCCTCTGCTCCCGGGGATGCTCCGAGGCCCTCGTCTCCTGATCTTCGACAGGCGCCGAGGCCGCCTGTAACATCCCTAAAAATCCCAACACCAAAAATCACAACCAACAAAATTTTTTCTAAAACAACCTATGGTTAGTGAGTGTCATCTAGGAAGACCTCCTGTCATTGCACAAGTAGCACCTAAGGTTAGATGAAGCATTTGCATTTTAATGACAAAGTATGATTTGCTTCTTATTGATTTTATGTGTTGACAATAAAATCAATAACCCTTTATATCACATCTATTTATATATATAAATATATGCCACTAACCTTGGACATGGACCCCACATGCCCCATGAGACCCTGTGGGACCCACCAAGTATATGTGCCATGGTCACTAACCCTCTCACTGACATGATCATGGCATAGTTGGATTAGAGGCTTGGGAAGAAATAGAAAAGGGAAAGGAAAAAGGAAGAAAATGGAAAAGGCCAAAGCTGCATCGAGAAGAAGGGGAGGAGAAGAAGGTGGGGGAGAAGACCGACGTCGGAGCCGGAGCCCGTCACCGCTACCGTCGTCGCTCGAGCCGCCGGAGAAGGACGCGGAACTGCTGCTCGACTACACCAAGTGAACCGTGCGCTCTTCTTCCTCTTCCCCGAGCCAGAGTAGCCGCTGCCTCGCCCCCGACCACTGCCGTGAAGCTGAGCTTGCCCCGCTCGCGTCCATTGTCGCCGCCTAGCTCATCGGCCGCGTTCCTGCTCCCCTCTCTACTTTTCACTTCATTAAGTACACACACGGCTCCGCCATGTCCTAGAACGCCATTCTGGCAACCTCTTAGGGCCTGGCAATGACCACAGTGAGGGCGCGCCGCTTTGCCGCCCATGGTCGCCATGGCGTCCTGGCCGCCGGACGCCGTGGCCACCATGGCCACGCACGCCCCCGGGAGCCTTCGTTAGCTGCGACAGCAGGTCCATGGAGCTCCTAACAGCTCCAATCGTGAAGACAGAGGAGAAGTTGGTGCCGGATCGAAGGCTCACCGAAGAATTTCACCAGCATCGCCATCCGCCGCCGTTGAAAACCTCACCGTCGGCCACTCGCTTGGAGACCGTTCTCCCCAAATTGAGGCCACCTCCTCGTTCGTCATGACCCTGCGATGCCGTACCCACCGCCCAAGCCTACTCCAAAGCACCACGGTGCCCGGTAGTCGTGGCACCACCGTCCTGCGCCATCGTGTCACGTGCGCCGGGGAGCCGAGTCGCCGGGAACCAGCCGCATCGCCACCAACGCGCCCGCCTGCCCCTAGCGATGCTGTAGCCGTAGCCCGAGCCAGCCTAGCCAGCCGCCGGCGTAGCACCGCTCGTTGCTGGCAAGGTCCGGCCGTGCCCAGCCGCGCGCGGGCAGAGGAGAAGGGGAAAGAATTCCCCTGCCCCGGTGCACCAGGTCCACCATGGCCAGCATGGACCAATCATAGACCGCCACCTGACCTTCCTATCCTTGGCTCACCATGGACCGAGTCCAGCTAGCCTTAGGCCACAGACCGAGCCCGTTAACAGCCCAGGCTGCCACGTCACCCATCTGTCGGTTTGACACGTGTTCAGGCCGAGTCAGCCCAACCCGGCCCTGCCCAGGCCTGCCGAGGCCCAAACGAGGCCCGTGGGCGTTGACCGTTGACCCCGGGCCCACCAGTCATTGACTGCTGACCGGTCCACCCTCCAGCGCTGATGTCAGCATGACGTCAGCCCTGCGCCACCACTGCTGGATCCGCAGTGCCACGTGGATCAACCAGATCATGCAACGTGTCAGCCTCTGGTTAATCCGCCCTTTTTCTTTAATAGAAAATAGATTAAACTTTGGAAATTCATAACTAATTCATACGAACTCCGAAAAGTATGAACCAAGTGTCCAAATTTTCATAAAAATGAGCTCTACATCATAGGCTTATGTATGGTTTCATTTGGAGTTATTGGATTTTATTGATTCTTTGTGTTAACTCTATAGGAGTCGCTAACGCGACTCTTACGTTTCATTTCAGAGGAGGAGCTGCTTGAGAAGGATGACCCTGACTACGAGGAGGAGCTTGGTGACAACTATGCAGGTGCCACATCCTACCCAACCTCATAGATCCTATTATGCATGGCATAATATCTAGTTTGCTAGAGCTTTATTTATAAATATCACCTGTGATAGGTTGCATGATAGAATTGCCTATTGAAGCCTTTACCTTGTTACAACCTTACTCATGCACACCCGCTGATAGGCTAGACGCATGCTTATTTACTCATGATGCTTTACTTCTACTACGCTTTATATCTGCGATGTGATGCGTGGTGGAGTATGGATATATGGATAAGGCACGTGGTGCCATTTTACTCGGGGAGAGTGCTGCATGTGTCTTGGGTGTGTGGTGAGGGTTTGAGTTGATCGGACAGGATTCTACGATGAGCCTTGGGAGAGTCTTGCCGAGGGGTGTGTTCTGGGCATCCCCGTGAGAGGTGCCTGTGGCGGGTACATGGTGAGGTATATGGTGATCCCGGGGTGAGAGCCTTCATGGAGCGAGGCCTCGGGTAGGAGGTGCTGTTATAGCACGGACTATTGTAGTCCCTATGAGAAGATAATCCTGTCTGATCCCCCTAGGACCTGATATCTGTTAAGAATCGAAACCTTGGGACCTACGTGCTCACCGCTCGCTCCTAAATGAGCGGGTGACGGATGTCTGACTAGCTAGGACGGTGCCACTACTACTAGGTTGATAGCAGATAGTGTCGGGAGCTATAGGCATCAGCACCCACACCCTCCTTAGACAACATAGTGACCTCGGGGGCCCAGTACTATGTCTCACAGTCTCAGTGTGCCGGTGGTATTCCGGGATGTCCTAGTACTAAGTGGTAGGGTGGCATCGCATTGGTTAGAAAGCAGCCGGAATCAGCCTAGGCGGGGCACCGCCGGTGATGGTGATCTTGTGGTTACGGGAGTACATGCTCTGTAGAGTTTTGAATCTATATATAGTCTGCGGCCTTGGTTTGGCCTTTCCCTCGACCTACGCTTATCGGGAGTAGTGAGATGAGTCCTTCTCTTCTTTCCCCTGGTGTTACCCTTTCTGGCTGTGAGCCGCTGAGACAGGCTCCGAGAGGGAGTTGGACCTGTCGACTGAGTGCGAGAGGGTGAGATGTGTGTGATGATAGGATAAGAATGATGATGGATGAGAATGGGTTAAAACTTGATGTATCACTATTATATAATGATGGTTACTACTTGCATAGGAAACCACAGCCAAATAATAGGTCTCTTGATTATATCCATTGCATCCACCAAATACTACATAGCAAAAGAAAAGCATAGGGTGGGATGAGTGGCCAGTATAAACCGTACTAAAAATTATTTAGCAGGTGAACCCGACTACGACTTCGATGATGAGGAGGAGTAGATGTCTCGTTCCTACGCTCAGGCTTCTTTTGGAGATTGTTGTTACTTCTGCCTACCGCAGCTGTTCTAGACGCTGCTACTCTGATGATTCCACCAGTGTGGCGATGGACTATTTATGTAATCCCTTCTAATTGTACTCTTTTGTTTGAAGTATGGATTTCTGTATGAACTATTGCTGGATAATGTGATGGTTCAAGCTTCGAACTATTATATTATTCGCCATTCTGTGTATTTTCCCTTCGTGGAAAATTGAGGATGTTTCAGTTGGTACCAGAGCCATGCTTGACCCTAGGACGAGACCCATAGGGTTGGACGATAGATTTAGGAGATCCTTGATCTCTCTCGGTTATACACCGACCACTGCATAGGGCATGGCTTACCTCTCTCTACAAAACTTCTAATTCCATTCTCGTGTCAACTTGCAGATGGATCCCAACGCGCCACTTGGCCCGTTGACGTGGACGTCATTAAGTACAGACTCGACGGAGCAAAGTATGGAGGCTACGCTCATGTGCTTCGTGAGGTTCTCACCGAGCTTGGTGTTCCGTGGAGAACGTAGAGTACCTTTGTCGTGGAAAGTCCGCCCTTGGAGGAGGCATTGAGGGCTACAAGGCAGTCCGCATCAACGTGCCTGCAAGCATGGACGTGCCTGGAGTTGCTGCCTTCACCGACTATGCCTTTGACAACAAGACCAGAATTTGTGTTCAGACCGTTTCACGCCAGGCACTTCGCACTGTGCTGTGCAACGCGGCTGACCTGAAGGACAGCTGTTTTCACCTGCTCCCTCGTGCCCTCGCCCACCAGGGTACTTCGAGAGGAGGTCACCGCCGAGCAGCCTGCCAGAGTTGAGCACAACCCTTGCCTCCGTACTTTCGAGATGTACCTGCAGTGCCAGGACATGTACATCACCGAGCTGGAGCGAAAGGGGTGCCGTGATCGTCACTACCTGATGGAGGTTGACGAGAGGATCCGCAAGTCAGAGGACAAGGAGGCAGCCTATAAGCAGAAGATTGCAGACCTAGAGCGTGAGTTGGCGTGCAAGGAGCACACTCACCGGGACCAGATCACAATTCTGATGAATGAGAAGGGTAAACTTCAAATCCATGACAGCCGTCTCATCAGGAAGATTGGTGAGCTTGAGACCACTATAGCTGATAAGAACAAAGACATTACGAAGAGTTTCCAAAAGCAGAGTCAAGATGCCGCCTACAGGGACAAACTCCGTGAGCAGTGTAAGGCTCAACGTGAGAAGTTGCTGCAGGAATACACTCTTGCTAACTACAACCAGGGACACCTGATCAACTACGTCCACAAAACAGCATACCTCATGGACAAGCTCAATCTTACCATAGAGGCTTGGAAGAGGTCAGATCACAAGAGAGTCAGAGAGTTCCAGGACCTGCAGGACAAGCTTCCCTTGCGAGCCCATAAGAAGGTCAGGGTAGAGACATTCGAGCTGGGGCAATCTCGCCTCAACTTGAGTGAATGCCCCACCACTAGACTCAGCGGACAGTCAGTGCCCACTCCTCAGCTTTAGGAGGCCCATCATTACATTTCTCATCTTCAGATGATCGACGAATAGATCCAAGCTTCTGGCATCGGTATTCCCACATCAGCTTACAGTTTGGACTAGTCCTCCGGGTTGGTTAGCAGTATTGAAGGATCAGGAGAAATGTTGGGCCCTGCGTGGCCATATGACCAGTCTCATCATGTTGTTGAGTAGATTGTCCACCCCTTTTGTTAGAACTACCTACATGTAGCACGTTCCCGCGAGTCTCCTAGCGTAGCTGTTAGGGACATCGCCGTGTAATAACTTGATGTAATGGATGTTCAGATTTTATCGCATCTTTATGGATCTTCATGCTTCTTTGTATAAGTGTTGGATAGATTTAAATTCTATTAAATCATTTAAGCAATTTTAATTATTCCATCAATTAATGTCAAGTTATATCACATGCACTCATGCCCTAGTCCTATATATGTTAAGCAGGATGTCCACCCGTCGTTCCTACCGCCTGAACAACCGCTCCCCTTCACCTGCTCCCCTCATGGGCCATGGACGCGGTCGTGGTCGTGGTCATGGATGCATACCCCTCAACCTTGAGGAGTCACCCCCCCGGTGCCACCCCAGGGAGCCACGCGATGACTACTACAAGAAG